>JAVQJD010034713.1:0-17268 GCA_036023655.1 Nannoperca australis
TCTTTTTTTACAGTTAACCTGGGGTAAATCTCAATCTCTTTCTTCTTGTGGTCTGTCCATCTGTGAAACAGTTATTTTTTGCAACCTCCTGGAACCCCCCCCCCCCCACCACCACCACCACCACCACCCGAGACTAAAACGGCGCTCGGTCCAGTCAGAGCTGAAGTCGCCTACACTGTTAGCTGCCGCTGTGCTAATTTTACGCGGCTCTATTAAGAAACATTCAGAGAGCCATAACGGGAGGACGCGCCCACATGCAGACTTATTATTAACCCCGCTGACCTCTTTACCCAATTTAAGTCAAAGCAGTCCGCATGTTACACATGATGCTCTCGTTTCACAAACAAATACACACATACAGGTTATTAATATCACCTGACTCTCCCACCACCTACACACACACACACACACACACACACCAAAGGCTGAATACAAAAGGCGTAAGTTACATTGGTGCAAAACTTTCTTTTATTTCTTGTTAGAAATCTTTTTATGGCATCTTTTCTGTAGTTAAAAAAAAAAAGAAAATACTTTCTAAAATCAATAGTCCTGCTTTCAGATGTTTGATAAAGTTTTACACTCAACAAACCACTTTTCTAAAGAAAAGATTTAGTGAGTAGCCTGGAGTTGCACTGTTCTGCTCCAATCAGGAGGATCTTCCATTTCTATGTTTGCTTTGAAGCTCTTTTCCCTCGCAGGGTAATCTGTTAGATAGCTATCTGATAGAGGACAGATTGTCACCGCTGTGGAGAGCATCGCCGGTTGGTTTAGTGGCTGCGTGCTCAAAGCTTTATGGTCAGGATTTCACGCCGGCCCTTTCTCAGTGACTTTTGTACTTAAAGTTCAGAAAAGGCCAGGGGCAGGTATCTGTCTTTTAATTCAAACAGAGAGTCTCTGAGGGATTGGTGTACTCGGCATGACAAACTGATCTCAGTCTATCCTGTGAATTGCTCTTTGCAGTCAGAACACATTACCTGAGAGGCGGTTCCCACTAGTACGAATGCACGGAAGGGTGCAACTCTTGAGTGCCTGTCGCAGTGAATCTGCCTTTTCTTTAAATTTGAACATCCTTTTTTAAGAACTTGTGTTAAATGTGTGCAGGAGACACGAGAAAGTGTGTTCAGATATAATGACAAGTGAATTTTCACTGCACTGTTCTACCAAAATTGACAAACGTCGAGTTTTTCTGTCTTTATTGGTCACGCTCAGCCTGGTGATGGCGTTGTTGTGTGTCCGTGTTTAAATACAGCACATGTTCGTCTCCATTACTGTGAGACAGCTGTCACCATCTCTGCCTCAGGGCTTTCACTTTACCCGAGCTGAAACATTTTCAACTCAAGCTGAAGTCTTCATCTCGTCTACCTGGAGTGAATTTGAATCTTGGACCTGCATTTGCATCTTTTCTTAGTTTTTTTGTGCATATTGATGTTTTACGTAAAGTAAAGTAAATTTAATTATCCTTATTTTTGTTTTTGTTGCACATTGGGGACGTATTTCAACCCAAAGGCCATGTTGTTTCCATATTCTGCAGTGGTTTGGTGTTCATTAACATAATGAAAGCATTATTTATGACCTCCTTCACTTCAGGTTCATGGTTGGCACTATGAACCTGATTCAGACCTCAAAGTAGAAAAGTTACATATTCATCATGATCTATTTTTTTCTATTTGAGACATCACACTGAGAGGCGGTTCAGATTGGCTCGTTCAAATGGCAGTACAACAGCCAATCGAGGGACTCGCATTGCAAATAGCTGAGGCTATGAATGCTGTTTTAAAGAGAGAGAAGGTCAGACATTTTAATGGTCAGACTTTTTAATGGTCACACATGAAACACTGCACACAACACACACTGCACACAACACACATGCAATTGCGTCCCACGGTGAAATTCTTCCTCTGCCTTTAACCCATGTCCTGGCCTGTTCATGCTATATACTCACAAATAAACATTACATTTATAAATAAACATGGTCATGTAAAAAAGTCACTAACATTTCCAATTAGATACACAACTTTTTGTTTTCTAGCCTATTTAAGGAGTCCCTCAAGGAACCCTCCTGGATTCCCTTGTGATTGCAGTTAACCCTTAAAGGCTCCTGAAAACCGTCTAAATTTGACTTGTTATGATCCAATCCACTGAAGCCGAGAATGGCCGCGCTTGCAAGTATTTATCGAGAATACAAGTTAATTATTTTATCAAAAGAAAACATTATGCTTATTAGCTTATAATTTTTATCAGAGGTCAGGAGTCCCATGACTGCAAGATAAATGAACCTGTCATCATGAGAAAACGAGCTTTGTTATCTTGAGATAAAGAAATAATTAACTTAATTAAAAAATAATTGCAAGCACGGCTGTTCTTGGCTTCCGTAGCCATCTTCCGTAGGCAATCTCAAGAGTTAAAGATGTTAATGTTGCATCCTCTGCTCGACCTGTTTGCGCGTCAGCTACATTAGTTTTTTTTGACAGAGTGAGTCCTTGTCGGTATTGTACATCTCTGATTGTGTGTGTCTCTTTTAACCCTTGTGCTACCTTGTGGAGAAGACACTGGGCCACTGGGTCATTATGACCCGGCAAGGGAGCACAAGGGTTAAACAGATTTTGTCAAAGGGAACGAAAGCCTTCTTGGGAAAACTGAACATTCTTGTGCCTTCTGAAGGTCGCTCCTCCTCCTCATCCTCCTCCTCCTCATCCTCTCGGAGCTGGAATGTAACAGTTGTGCACTGAGATGCGGAGATGCACACCCACTACCTTGCAATTAAACACACGTAGACAGAAATGGCTGAAACCATCCCATGTTCTCTTCAGGAGGGCTATTCCCCTCAGCTGGCTGCTTTCCCTAATTAAGTTTTCCTTCAGTGTTGTCCTTTCTGTCTGTATTTCAACATAACAGCTACTCCCACATTGTACTGCAAGCTTACTGCATGACTTTCCTGTGTAATTCAATAACCAAGATGTGCTGTTTTCAGAATTAAGTTTGGCTCTCAAAGTCATGGTTCAGTTCTAGTTCAGAGATCGGAGCAGCATTAAAGGATAATTGCAGTTCATAACTTTTTATTGTCGGGATCGCTGTACTGACAAACAGACAGGTCTATTCTTAACATCCATGACAGTTTACAGACCCACATCAACTGTTTTACCTCCAAAAATAGTAGTTTGGATAATCTGAATGAACTTTTTTCACCAGTCACCCTAAACTAAACCAATCAAGTCCCAAGTTGTAGCCTAATAAACTGAAACAGGCTTTTATGCAAGGATAAGTAGATCAGTGATACGTGATTCTTCATTGATTTAGTTTAAGTGTAACAGGAAACATGAAATCCATTAGACGTGTTCAACCAATGAAGGCTGATTTTGATTTTACTAAAATTTCAGTTTTATACACCACAAGCTTTCTGCAAAATACGGCATTTTGTTTATTATTGAGTCCACGATCCCAATGGCAGTGGTCTATTAGTCCTGAAGGCTGAATATTAGACTAGATGTGTTAAGAACACCAACGTCTTGTTGTGATTATGTTTTACATGATTTTGTGGGCATACGTTTCCGTTTGTAGACAAATGAGACAGTGCTGATGATTTCTACAGCCTATATGTAGCATCCATTCATCTCCGTGGCCCCGGGCGAGGGTCTTGGTGGAGGTGTCAGGTGTTCAATGCTCTCTCGTATCAATTTTGTCTATTTTGATACCACTACTAGTAGTCGCCAATGTCAAAACTAATTGAAATCCTACACAAGGCTTTTGCAGTGCACCATTAAAACATCTACAAAGGGTGAGCGCTCTCTGCTGCCAAATTACCCTTTGTGTCTATTAATATTGGGACTTTCCTGACTTAATTACATAAAACGTTTCCTTTGTATATGCAAGAACAGCAAGCTGAGCCCCTGAGTGCACAGCCAGGACGCCTGAAGATAGATCCAGCCACAATCTAATGCCTGTGACTCTGTACCAGCTTATATCGTTGTTGCAGCATATATGGGACTATTAGAGGTATGATTGTTACTTGAGGCTAAAGTTTCCTGTCCATTAAGATCATTAAGATGTCTGCTTTAGTTACCGTCTCATGTGGAGCAAAGTCTCCACATTTGTCAGTCACCCCCTGCCACAAAGTGTCCACTCTATAAGCTCAGCTGCCCGTGGATATTACCGTCATCAGTGGGTTGTTAATCATCCGGCCAAATCGGATTTATGGACTGTAAAATGATGTATCTGAGCATATGCAGGCACTGGAATATTGATTTAGTTTGTGCTTTAAGCTAGCCATAAGACATTGTCAGCTCGGTGATATGAGCTATTGACAAATAGCAGGCATGCTAAAGGTCGCAGTCAACTGGGAGAAATGATCTTGTGCTTTTCTGCCTTTTTTGCCTCATCTTGTTGTGCAGTTGGCCATGGTGCTCAAGGCTTTAAATCTCCACTGAATCACTCCACCTGCAGCAGAACCCCTTCAGTGTTTTACAGCTTTAAGTACAGAGGACGATAAGAGTTCAAAGTGTGAAATGGTTTTTTATGATGGTCCTTGCGTTTGGAAAACCAGAGCAGTGAGACCTTGCTCGGCTGTCGTGGACCTCAAACAGCCTATAATACAAACTGCTGCAATGAATGGAACCAGTTCTGATTCGCCTGATAATGAAACTGATTTATATCAATCTATTGTTTCTTAAATTCAGTTTTATTGTCATTGCATGTGTCTGTTCTATATCTATAATGCATGATTACTGCATATTGTACAGGGGTTGTCATAAAGTCTGAAAATTCACTTTGGACACAAAAGTAAATTAAAACATAGAACGTTTAAATTACTGCACATTACCTGCAAATCAATTAGTAATAAAAAACTTTCTCTTAACAGTTCATAAGAGAAAAGGTTAAAAAAAAAGACCTGATATATCAGTTACATTAATATGCACAACGGGGCTTATATGTTGAATGTCATTTGCCCCAGCTGTCAACATAAAGATGACATGTGGGTGTGCGAGGATGTGATAATGGAACATAAGAGAGCGATTTAGTCTTTTTTTTTTTTCAGTGATGAATCAAGTGTGTCCTCGCTAGTGTTTCATGTCTGGCTTTTGTTTTGTCTTGACAGAACAACACATCATGGAGACCGCAGTCGTGTCAGGAGTGTACCTGCTACAGCGACGTGACCATCTGCAGGCCCACCCACTGCCCCAACCCACAGTGTGACTTCCAGAGGGTCAGGCATTTTTATATATTTGTATTTTGGGATAGAAAACTGCAGCAGGCAACTCATACCAAAGGCAACACAAACAAATCTTTTTAATCAAATGGTGTTTAACAAAACCAACATTGTGTCTGAGAAGCAAAATGGCAAAAAAAAAAAAAAAAAAGTAGTTTTCCCTCTTGTTTTTGGTGACTGTGGCATTCATAGCATTGAAATGTAAGCAGTCTGCCTAGACAGGTAGCCTATAGCTAGCCCTGAATAGTTAGCTTAATGCTAAACTTCATTCAGGCGTTAACGTTAACTAAGCTAGTGTTAGTCAGCTTTCATTTATGTTTTAGCTTAAATGTCAGTTTGGCAACATAGTTAACATAGTATTTTTTCAGTTATCTTGTTAAAGAACAAGAACTTGTATTTTCAGGGGTTCAGGTAGAAGTTTTGCACTTTGAAGATTTAGCTATTAAACTACATGTCAGTTATGCTAACGTTACATTAGCTAACCTGGTATGAGGAATAGATCATTAAGCTTTATGAGATCATCTTCCACCCTGTTAGGCAACTAAGCTAACTAGCTAACATAGACTGCATTTATTCAGCTTTTTAGTAAAATAATATTAGTTTTTTGCTAATAGAAATACATTTTGGTGGGCAGGTGAAGGTTTAGAAAATTAAAGATTTAGCTATTAAACTAAACGTCAGTTATGCTAACATTAGATTAGCTACCCTGGTGGAGGGATTTTAGCATTAGGAATAGATCATTTAGATTTATGAGATCACCTTCCACCCTTTTAACCTCTTTTTGTAAAACGTTGAAATGTAAGTAGACCTGTTAACTTAATGTTATCAAGATAGCAACAATAAAATCAGTCTGGTATGGTTAGCTTTAATTCGTGTTTTTACTAGCTTAAATGTCAGTTAGGCAACTAAGCTAACTAGCTAACATAGACTGCATTTATTCAGCTTTTTAGTAAAAGAATATTAGTTTTTGCTTATAGAAATACATTTTGGTGGGCAGGTGAAGGTTTAGCAATTTGAAGAAATAGATGTGAGTTATGCTAACATTAATTTAGCTAACCTGGTATGGTTGATTTTTATTTTTTAATTACTGTTAGTATCAGATTATTAGGCCCCATAAAATCACCTGCCGCCCTTCTAACCTCTTGCTTTATGTTAAAATGCAAGTAGACCAGTTAATTTTTCAATGTTATCAACGCAACTAATAACTAACATAGTTAACCTAGCTAATGTAGTTTGAGTAGACTGTATATTATTTATTCAGCTAGTGAAAGAACAAAAGGTTTAATTAATAGAAATTAATTGGGGGGCTTGGAGGTTTAGCAATTTAAAGAATTAGGTATTTAACCAGGCTATAGCTACAAATATGGTTACTCAATTGTTTGTGCATCAAATAACTAACTTTTAACCTTACTTTCAATTAATATTGCCGCCACACAAACAGCACAGAACAAACAAACTGAAAAATATAATGATTTGAAACAACATTGTCTCTGTGAAGTAGCATGAAGAAGATTTAATCACAAACAGTGTAGAAAAGTAGAAAGGTGTCCTGTGTTCTGTGTTGTCACTTGACATAATTGAAGATGTTTTATACAGTAGGCTAAAGCCTGTGGGAAACCGAAGTTTCGATCAATAATAATAATAATATGTCTTCCATAGCTGGTCTGCCTTTGAGAAATATTTTGAGAACTAGCTTAAACCTTGAAATCTGTTGAAATTGCAGAAAAAAGTTTGAAAGCATTTAAAAAACTTACACCCATGACTGTATGTTTTGTGGTTAAAGATGCTGTCATTTGTGATAACATTGTTTTGTTAAAATACTCTGGACAGCCACTAGAATAAAACATACAGCTTTTTTTGTGACAAATGAATCTCCCTCTCGCCTTGAAGTGCAGATCTTCTTTCAAGGGGCCGTTTCATCACTCATCTTTGTGAGTTGCCTTTACAACAAGAATCAATAAAATGACGGACTATTTCTGCCGATTGCACCATTTAATTTGGCATAAAGACAACTCATCGGATACTGTTAGTTTCAGCCCACCTTGGGTTTTTTTTGGGCTCATTTGAATTCACAGGGACACATTTTCAATGCTCCTTTTCACTCCATCCATCCGGCTGTTCCTCCCCGTGCTTCTTCTTAAATGTGATTTAAACGTCAAGCCTGCGGTGACGGCATCAAATCCAATCCCAACCCTGAGCTGAGGCAACAATCAAAGTCTAATGAATTCCACTCTGCTGGCTAGCAATCCGATGTTAATTAAAAATTAGTCATCACGCTCACCAAGCCATGTGCTGCCTCCATTTACACAGCTCTTAAAATGTGACTCCCTCTCACCTGTACTGTGATAAAATAAGTATTAGGGTTTTTATCATCTGCCTTTCTGTGATTATAGGGCTTTCTTTTGAAATCCACTGCTATTATCTACAGGCTTAAAGCTCCATCCCCCCCCTCCTCGCTTTCTACCTACCCACTTTTCTGAAATCCACGTCTGAATATGAGTATCTTGGTGTTTCTGTACACTCTCTACATTCTCAGCTAATCATCTACCACAGATGTGTGTGTTTGTGACGGCTCGTATCTTTGTTTGTAGTTTAAAACAGCATCTTCTAAGTAACGCATACTGATAGAGGATAAGATGATACTTAGTACACAGGGTCCAAAGTCCAGGGATGTCGGGGTTCTCCCATTAAAGATTTAAGCTGCAACTAATGAATATTATCATCATCAATACATTTTTTGATTATTTTTTCAATTAACTGTTAGCAGTATATTCTATGAAATTTCTAAAAGCAGTGAATGAAGCCCATCGCAGCTTCCCAGAGCCCAACATGTTGTTCTTAAACAGTTAAAAATCATATGAAACAAACAAAAAAAAGGAGCAAATCGTCATATTTAAGAAGCCAGAACCCGCAAGTATTTGACTTTCGGTTCAGTAATTGATTAATAAGCTCATTGTTGAACTTCTAATTCAGGTACCTGCTTTTTGTGACATTTTGTTGACATTTTATGAATTAAATAAATTAAAAATTAAAAGGAAAACTGCATGTTTTATACTTATACTTACAATATATGGCTTAAATAACAACCTAAATAGTATCATAGAGGTAACAATGTTAGTGACATTTTGTTGCATGGACAATTAACCTAAAAAACTCCAATTAGGCTAATGGTAAACAAATAAAAGCAAAGTTCACTGTTTACTGCATTGTTAGGTTCAAGTTTACATTATTTTGTGATCAGGCAGAAAAGTGGCTAATCAATCTCACACTCATTGTTTCAGAGAAGCACAAGACCTCTTCAAATGTCCTGCAAAAGCATCAGCGAGGGTAGAAAACCTTGAGTTCTACCACTGCAAGAAAGCAGCACTCCAGAGATGAACAAAGCCCCAAACATCTCTCTTCATCTGCAGCAATAACATCTCAAATTGGATCACATTCTTGTGCTACAGCCATGTTTTGGTGATTACATCTGAAGCAGCAGACAGGGACTGAAAACAAAAGAAAAGAAAAGATGAAATGTTCAGAGGAGAGACACGGGGGCACAATACGTTGCCTAAATATATGAAACCATTTAGAGGTGTAGATTATTAGTGTTTCATTTATGGGATGCTGTCGAAGTCTTGTTTCTGTTTTAACACTTTGTGTGCTTGTAGGTGAGTAATGACGAGCTGAAAGTCCAGTAGAAACCCCTGTCTGTGTGTTGATTCGTGGCGATCCACTACCTTTATTTCTTGTTATTTATATATTTAGTTGCCATTATTGTTCTTCTGCTGCTGCTTCGGTCTACCTCTATTCACTTGTTTTTTCATTCCCTGAAGCTCCATGTGGGTCATTTTCTCTCACCTCAGACAAATAGCATTCCTCCCCTCCTTCTGTTTCCATTCCTCATCATTTGTAAACGACACCTAAACTTATTCTGGCCCTCGCTGCTTCCTTCCACACAATCAGGGCGTGTAGGCAGCGCGGCTAAAGGACTGCGTGTTGAATCTGTATTGTATTATATTAGAATACCTCTGCATTCTTACACACCTGATAGTCTTCATATTTTATTCCCGTTGTGTTACTGGTGTCATATGCCAGTTGATTTCCATGATTGAATCGACAGGTTTTGTGTTCATGCCGGTTTCATTCTGTCTCTGGGTATTTGTCTGTGTGTTGGTTGTGCTTTGTGTGTATTCATGCATGTGTGTGTGTGTTTTCTAAAGGGCGAGCGTTTGAGGATCCCGGCCAACCAGTGCTGCCCGGAGTGCATCTCCTCGTCCGAGGGCTCCTGCCAGTCTGAAGGAGTCATTCATGGAGTAAGTGAAACTGACAGAGAGACTTTCTACATTCTACAAAACCTCATGCTCACATTCAATTCAATTCAATTCAATTTTATTTATATAAAATTACAAAAACATAAAAGATGCAGCCTCAGTAGAATAAGAAAACATCTGTCCACCTTTGTTCTGGGGCTGTTTTTAGGCCCCTCAGTGCTGATACTTTAGACATTAGAGTGCTGCATGATGTATTTTGTAGGCTAGCCGGAAGTTAGCATCACCCTGGTTCCCTCCACGAAATACAATGAAATGTTTCCATTGTTTTTGGGCATTATTGCAGAAAATAAACTCCCAGGCAAACAAACGTTTATGATACTGACACGTTTTTGTTCAGATTTCTTGAGCGTAAATGCACCGTCCAGAAGCAACAAGCTAACGTTGGGCTATAAAGCAGCTGCAGCGCGGTCACATGACTCCACGTCTCCACCACTGAGCTTCCAGCGCTGACCTCTTCTACAGAATCCTTTGGGAGAGTTTGAGATTGCAGGCTGTAAAGGAGGAAGAGTGAGTAGAGGAGTTTCTGTGTTCAGCGTGACGACGTTCAACGTCCCCGACGACCTCTGTAGTCTCATTTAGCCACTTGTCAAGCAACCGCCTTTTTAAACCCTTGTGCAACCTTGCTGGGTCATATTGACCCAGGGTCTTCCCCTTCTCCTCAGCCAGCTCCATAAAGACATTCGGTTTGCCCGCTTTGGTCTGGAAGAACTGGACTTTCCCACCTTTTGGGAAGTTCTTGGACAGATCTGATCGGTGTTGGATCTCACTTACGCTCTTGTGGCTGAATAGGAGCAAATTTCTGCAGCCAACATCTGGTGGAAAGCCTGAAACCAGAAGAGCGGACGCTGTTACAGCTGCAGATTCATGTGTTTGGTTATATTCTCACATATAGGTTGTGTTTTTCTCTTGTCTCTGTGTTTGTTTAAAGTTTTTTGGATGGGAAACGTCACATCCAAGGTGATTAGACCCATAAATCACTTCCTGCCTCCCTCTGACTGAAGAAACAATCACTGTCTTGTTCGTCTTCCATCGAGTGGCCTCCAGCTTAATGAGCTGGACTTTTCTGGCCCGTCCTCAAATGAAACAAGGCCGGGTTTCCACTGACATCCCTTAGTGCCACTTCTCACGGATCTGAGCTACGGAGGTGGGGGGGGTTTGGAGAGGAATCATGGCCTTTTGAGGGACTTCACTGCGTCTTCACTGGTGACAATTTGTAGCTGCTGTTAAAAGCTGCTGTCATTGCTGCTGCTCCTTTCCCAGTAGGGGAAAAAATCAAGCTTTTCTGTCTTTGCAGACATCCTGTATCACAAAAGGCATTGCTTCCTGTGGTGGTGGATGCTTTAAAGCATGTTCAACCAATGTTTTTTTTGACAGACTTGCCAATATTTTGGTTTTGAATCCACCAGTAGACAACATTGTGATGTTTGTTGCATCGCAGTATTTGAAAGGATGAGTTTTGTTGTCGTTTTGTTGCAGCAGGACAGGTCCAGAATCAGCGCCCTGGACAGCGGCTCCGACTCGCACTTAATTTAGCAGATTTATAGAAATTGTATACAATATATAAAGGAAAGACTGAGCACATTGGCTGCATGCCAGAGCCATTAAAAAGCTTCTGCTTGTTGTTTTCAAACAGAAATCTATTCCTTCCAGGGTGAAAACCCATTTAGATCAGTTCTCCATTAAAATTCATACTAATGACATATTTCATGCAGGCTAAAGAAGGTTTTATTGCAGGTTTCACAGCCTGACGCCCCCGAAAATGAGTGAAGTCAGATCCTCACCTCTATCATTTTGACTGCAGGCAACGTCCACATGCTGATATCTCATTTACAGTGAAAGAGCAACCCTGAACTCATATATCCACAAATGGATGTATAAGAGATGTATATCTCCCATGCGATGGTTGTGTAAGTATGGATTTCTATCAATCACTGAATAGAAACATCCTCGTGGTTTTACACCAACACATGTCGGCCTGAGGCGTCTCTCTGACGCTTGGCTGTACTCATGTGAATGAAATGACGAAGAGAAATCCAGGAAGTTCGCCAACACGCTTACAGTGTTTCACCAGCTGGCACTGCAGCAGAGCCAACAGTCTGCTGAAACCACCTTTCACACAATGCATATTTGCAGGTAATGTCCTCGTATTTCTTAATCTGTTTCTTTGCCTCTTCTCTCTCTCTCTCTCTCTCTCTCTCTGCCTCTGCCCACATCGTTCCTTTACCTTCTCCCCCCTCGGTGACTCTGTGCTCTCGTCTGTCACTCAGGCTTAGGCGTACAAAGTTGTCTCGTCCACAGAGAGCAAAAACGGCTTTCCTCGTCCTGCCGTCTCTGTATCTTCCTCTCTTTTCTCTTGTGTGTAACTGTCTGTCTCTGTCTCTCTGTGTTTCTGGTCACCACAGCATGACAGCCAGTGGAGTCCCTCACCCTGTTCGGTGTGTGTTTGCTCCGGAGGGAGTGTTTCCTGCAACACCCGCCCCTGCTCCCCGCTCAGCTGCCCTGGGGACCAGAGCCCGTTCATCCCAGCCGGAGAGTGCTGCCCAAAGTGTGGCCGCAATGGAGGTGAGGCCCACTTGCACAAACAGGTTTCACACGCAGCCTCTGTTTTTGTCTATTTATTCCAAATCCCTTTATTTGTCCTCTTTACTGTACTATCAAACAGACCCTTTGTTTCAGTTTTTGTCATAAGGCTACAAAGATTAACTCCAGATAGTGGATGTTTCGTCACTTTTGTTTAGTTTTGGTCTTATTTTTGTAAATTAAGGTCATTTTTTATTCGATTTTATTCAGTTTAGTGTCTTTACTTCCTATATGCTCACGTCCTTTGGTCTGCTTTCTATTTGTAAAGCACTTTGTTAAGAAAAGTGCTATATAACTAAAGTTTATTCTATTATTATAAAATGCATTCGCACCTGTAAACACAACAAAACAACACAGATTACTGGCACACACAGACATTCATGTGCGCTAAACTTTAAACACCAGAATCTATTTCAGGGCAGAAAAAAAAAGACACACACACACACACACACACACACACACATCTGAGTGTAAGTGTGTTCATGCAGAGCGGCACGCTGCCTCAGGTGAGCTCACATCCTCCTCTTTCAATAAACATGAGCTCTGCTGTGGCGCTCAGTCCAGGTGGTTCTAGCCTCACATGGGTTTCCCTGATACTCCTTTTATTCCAATTTATCTGTAGTCTTTTGTCCGTTGCTGTACACTACAGCGTTGCTGCAACATGGGACTGAACAACTTATTTTGTGTTAGCGAGAGAAGATGTACTTTCTATATAATAGATGTAATAAATGTCCAAAGATATGAGCTGGTGCATCCATCCATACACAACTGCAATAACAATGTAAATGCTCCCAATGCAAATCTTAATAAAGCAGGTGCAGAAAAAGTCATTTCACAAGTAACGTAGATGATCTTTTTGTGATTTTCCAAACTCCAGCCGTAAAGGAAATCCTCTTGTGATGCATGTTGTTCTGCCTGCTATCTTGAAACCAGGTACTTCCAGGTAAACCTGATTCTCTACCATACAGCAGCGTCTTCAGTGGACGATGTAACCCTGGTAACAGGTCACTCAGGTGCTCGGATCCCACAATTAATCTTTGTGTGGCATCTCGTCTTCTATCAGACAGGATGTTGTTGTGACAAACCCTGAGTTTTGGTCCAGAGCAGCTGAAAGGTTAATCTGGACTCTAATGGTGCCTCGGAGCTGCTATGATGCAGCCCGACAGTTAGCAGCTAATTAGCGACTGCTGTAAATCAGTGAGTGTGAGGCCAAACAAAGCTCATTACCTGACACCCATTTCCACTGTTTACTCATTATGTGTTCATCTATGTGTGTGTGTGTGTGTCAGAGTCTTGCTCCTGGCAGGGCACTGTGTACAGAGATGGTGAAGAGTGGAAGCCCAGCCTCTGTTCCAGATGTGTCTGCAGCAGCGGGGAAGTCCAGTGTTCAGTCGCAGAGTGTCAGCAAGTGGCCTGCAAACCGGTGAGTTTCCTGGAATATAGCACACACAATATATTATTTTATTATTATTATTATTATTATTATTATTATGTTCTGTTCAAAGAACAGACGCCACTCGACTTGTTTTCATTCCAGATCACACTGGGACCTCATATGTTGTAATATAGTGGAGTAGTACATTAGAATAAATCCATGCAGGGTCAGCGTTGCCACCCAATGGGACGGCACACACTCATCTTTCACTACCCTGTGTGTTTATCCTAACACACAGGGTAGTGACAGGAAGACAGGAAGCAAGGGCAAACTAGCTAGCCATAAAGGCATATAACAAAGCTGTCTCATTCACACATACAGTACGTCCCTGTGTCTTGATGGTGGACTTAGTTAAAACCATAGGACCAAAGTAAAAACCACAATGTCTCCATTTGTAGTTTTTCAGTTTTTACTGGCAGTAAACAACATCTACTGTGTAAGGCAGCTTTGGAGTAGTTGGAAGGGGTGTTTCTCTGCAGTACACCAGTGATTTCTCCGACGGTTTCCAGACTTTGTGGTAAGCTGAGCTCTGTTATGGATGAAACTGATATTGATCTTTTGTAACTCTCTGTGAGATATAATGTCAGTCAGTCTAACAGTATTGCCACAGCGTATATTTACAGTGCCTGTATGAAATAGGATGATATTATATCGCAGAAAAAGAAAGTGGATTTGTACTCGCTCTCTTCTTTTATTGTAGGACATCTCTTTCTCTCTCTCTCTCTCTCTCTCACACACACACACACACACACACACCTGCTCTGACAGCTTTATTTGACTCTTCCCTCAGCATGAGAACTTGGTGATCCAGCCAGGCCAGTGTTGTCCTCAGTGTGTGTCCAACCCCTGTCTGTCTGCTGGTAAACAGTACCAGGTAGGTCACCTGTGTGTGTGTGTGTGTGTGTGTGTGATTATTATGTGTGTTGCAGGCAGCTGATGACGGCTCATGAATCTGCACATCTTGTTCTGTATTTTGTATTTCTCTGCACGATCTATTAGAATATATTTTTCATGACAGAGACTTTGACGTATGTGTGTGTGCGTGTGTGTGTGTGGATTTTGATGTCGAGATGAAAGCAGTACTCTCCTTCTGTCTCCTCTCCTTCTCTCCTCTCCTCTATTTTATTCTCCTCTCCACTTTCCTTCTCTCTTTTTTCTCATTTCCTCTTTTCTCCTCCTCTTTTCTCCTCCTCCTCTCCTCTCCTCTCTTCTAATCTAATCTCAGTCGGCATCACCTCATCTGTCTTCCTCTTGCTTTCTCCTGCTATTTACAGTGTACACAGACAAACACACATGTGCGCGCACACACACACACACACACACACACACACACACACACTCCCTCTCTCTCTCACTGCCAAGTTTCTCCTTTGATTATAGTCTGTCCCGTCCTGTTTAATGTGTGTTTGTGTCTTGTAACACACACACATATGCCACACACACACACACACACACACACACATTCATGTTTGTGTGTTGTCATGACTTCAGATGCTTGTTTTCTTGTGTTGGGAAGTGTCAGGGACATGAGTTGTTAATCGAGTGACAGAGTTTGAAAAGGAACATAATCACTGGGGTTCAGAGTTCAGTTTTGTGAGGCTCTGAGGGTTTACACTCACTGTGTGTGCTTTGAGAAACCATACATTTAATTTATGTTTTAACCATTAAAATGTTAACCATTCATTTAACTCCTGGTAGAGTTGGAAACACTCATAAACAACATAATAATACGTGAATCTATTGGGAGGAATTTGTCATATTCTCTGTATGTGTGCAGAAATGTGTGTGAATACGTTTAAGATTACACATTTAACACGTTCAGACCTTTTGATCAGTGTGTTTGTTCAGGTTATTAAATCTTGAGTTTCAGAGAGACCTGTGCTGCAGTTTCTTCTCCTTTTGGTTCACAGATAATACTGAAGCACCTTTCACACAAGCTACTGGCGTTCAAAGAGCTGCACAAAGTGCTTGGCGGGGTTTTGATCTCTTTGATAAATGTCTGTAATAAATGTTATATCGGTGAAAAAATGTCTTCTCTCTTGTGAAATAATGAAATAATTTGCATCCTCCAGGCTTCAATCAATATTGAATCGAGCAGTTTAGGAAGTTAGATTTTAATCTGACAACCACAGGATGTTGACCCGCAGTTGAGACGGATTATATATTTATATATTTATTTATTATATATGTATATTTCTTATATATATATTTAACTTCACTTCACTTTAGTGTCCTGACGAGAGATGTTTTCTCTGCCAGGGATACAGAAGATCATGAAGAAGTTCAGCACCCAGTTAGCATTGATGTGACGATTAGTAGATCACAACACGTCTGGACTACATACAGTATTGAACACGTTGTTAAGACCAGTTTTACATTGTAACATAGTCATTTAAATCTTCCTTAAATAACAGTTTGTGTCTGAAATAATATACTTTTAAACCAAATTTAGTTTCTAACTAAACCACCAAAAGAATGCTTAATGGTCACAGAAGTAAACCTCCTGTAATTATTCAGTAGTTCAGTGTTTGTACTGCTGAAAGCTGGTTTTTTAATCAGCCAGTGTGCTGTAGAAATTGATAAACCTGAATCCAGCATCTTGTCCACTGTGTTATCCACGGATACATTTAGGAATATTTGTAAGAAGTGGGAAAACAATACACTAAAAGATACAAAACCAAATGTCCAATGCTCACATTTTAAACAATATACATTTATACAATTAATACAATTAATATACAATTAAATAATTTATTTATTTGAGAGACTCCTCCCCCAAGTTATTGCTAGCCCTATTTACATTTGTGTGTGCAGCGCCCTCTAGTGGCCGTGGTGATCAACGGTGGCAAAGATGGATGTCCAGTGAGGTTATAGAAGTCTACGCAGGACTTTTCTGTCACATAACAGAACGTATTTGAACCCAAACCTCGATCTTTTCCAACCTTAACTAAACCAAACTGTTTGTTATTGTTACCAAAACGCCGCTATGTCGTTTTTTGGGAGTCACTGGCAAAAGACCTGTTCTGTCGTTCTCACAGTCGTATCTCCTGCCACTGCTAGGGGGCGCTAATGTAGCAAACGCTCCTGTTGGTCATTATGTGTGGGTTGGAGGTTGGTATTTGATAAATTACTTTAACAATTGGCTATCAGTGTTTTTCCAAATAGCTAATTGATATATTGACTAGCAGGTGGAGCATCTACGCCCGCTGCTGCTGCTGTTTTCTTAGAGTTCAGTTCTTCACGCTCTGCAGTTTGAAAGGTTTTTAACTTAAGGAGAACTATATCTTATAACTGATATTTGCTCCCGACAGCAAAGTGTGTGTATGCATAATGCCCGTGTGTGTGTGTGTGTGTTTGTTTGTTTGTATGCCACTCATACTGCCTTCATCCCCACACAGAAAAGAAGACACTCATTGGATTCAGATGAGCTTTGAGTTGCCTGTGATTCACTGTGTAAGGTTGTGTGTGTCTGTGTGTGTGTGTGTGTGTGTGTAGCTTGGACTAAGTGTGTGTATCTGTGTATGTCTTGGCAGCACGGTGAGCAGTGGCAGAAGAACTCCTGCACCACATGTGTGTGTGACCGGGGTCAGTCTAAATGCCACACACACACCTGTCAGCCTGTCACCTGTGAAAAGGTGGGTAGTCTCACACACACACACACACACACACACACACACACATTGAAATTGATTTTTATTCATCTAATACCTTAGACTCTCTGTTGAAACACTAAT
>JAVQJD010034719.1:0-64805 GCA_036023655.1 Nannoperca australis
TTTGTTGCCTTTGCAGCCTGGAGATAATCCTCCTGCTCTGAAGACCTGGGGGTTTAGTCCCACAGTGGAGGTGGTGCAGCCTGTGGTTCAGCAGCCTGTGGTCTTCCTCCAGCCTGTGGTCTCTCGTCAAGCTTCCCCTGCACCAAAAGAGGCCTCCTGTAGACACCGGCGCAAGAAGTATCTTCCGATCCTGAAATCCTACCCCAAGATTGCTCCACATCCCGGAGACAGCTCCAGTTCCTCGGGGAGAGGAACTGCTTCCTCATCGTCCTCCACCTCCTCCTCTTCCTCTTCTTCTTACTCCTTCTCCTCTTCTTCAAGGTCAGAGAGAGGTAGCAGTTTGTCCTCCAACCACAAGGAACACAGACAGAAGCAGCAGAGAAGTCTTTGGGATAGTGCGAGTAACTCTGGCTCGTCCACTCCCAGTCTTCCTGCTACTCCCGGCACCATGTCTCCTCTGCTTCAGAGCCGGCTTTCTCTCCACACACCAGCAACCAGCGCCAGCAGTAGTCCTGCCAGGGAGAGGCCTTCATCAGTCGTCAGCCAGGCAGAGTTTACCACCTCCCTGTCTTTCACTCACACCACTGGCTCCAAAAACCAGACACCCCCTGTTCACCGGAGGATGACCCAGGAGGACAGCTCAGCGGGTGAATGTGACTACAGTGGTGATGATGTGGATACAAAGAGGAAGCGCTTCTGCAACACTTACAACATCCTGAGCAAATCTGGCCTGCTAGACATCGCACTCCGCACCAAGGAGCTCCACCGGCAGAACCGACGCACCCAGAGCGACCTAGACCAGCTGAAAGAAGACACAGACCTCTTCCTTCAGGCTCTGAGTAGCGGTGACACCAGTATCTGTGTTAAGCAGCAGGCCAGCCTTCAGGAGGAAGATGCTGAGAAAGACAGATTAGACCAAGACTAGTGCGAGACAGTAATCCTTTCGACTGAGATGGGGGAAGGAAGGACAGGATTGGGGGTTGAAGAATACAGAGACGCATGGACCGAAAGTAATGTGCTCCACAATACACCCCCACCCCCCAGACTCTCTCACGCAGACAGTGGGGCCGTGCCCTACTTTTTGGCTGCCGGCTGCCTTAGGGCCCTGACACACCAAGCCGACCTCAAAGAATTGGTACAGATAAAGACTTTTGGTTGCCTTGTGTCTTCTGTTAAAAGTTGCACTCGTCCTAAGACTACTGCTGGTGGCCAACTGGCTGCCAACATGCACATATGTTCTGCACCTGTGTGCGAGGGAACATTTGAGTCTGCAGTCTGTATTAGTAATCCAGGGAACATCATGGAAAGCAGAGCAAACTACACTGCCACACAAAATTTGTGAAAATCGTCTCATTGTTTGCTCAGATTACAAATTGAGAATATCGGCATCCATTGTACACTTTGCTTTGCTCTACCCCGGTGTTGTCAGCATATGCGCTTTAGCTTGTGCAAGAGTAAAAATGGAAGATCAACTAGAATAAAAATAAGTAAGTCAGAGTACTCTCTCTATTTGCCTCAGTCGCTAATTCAACAAGCCTAATCAAGCCACAGATCAGGTCCGACTAGTGCCATCACTGAAGGACACACTGTAAAAACTATGGACTATAGTTGGCCTGGTGTGTCAGGGACATGAAGGTCAAACAAGGCCAGAATCTCACTGCTCACTGTTCTGCAAACTGCACCTGCATCTCTGCTACACAGAAACCTTTGGCTCATTGGCAACCAAGACCCAAAAGCCCAGAGAGATTTGGATCTAAGGCATGAAGGGATGAACGAATATTGTTGTTGTTTTTTTGTTTTTTTACTGAACGCAAAATGCAGGCTCAGAATCTGAAAGCTTGATTAAAGCCCCTAAAACTGGATATTTAAACTTTAACAGTGCATGACAAGGTGTGTGCATACATAATCCAACTTCTTTTATGCAGCAGTTACAATAACATAAACTGAATGTGTCTTGGGCATCTTACCAGTCAGCTTCTTTTAAATAGACAAAGATGTGCCTAAAGTGTCTTTTTAGTTCCTGCTGCGTTTTAAAACTTCATGTGAAAGATTTGGAACGTCCCGTTGATGTTTCAAGTTTCACATTCCCATCATGTTGATGGCAGCTGTAATCCAGTGCAGACTGGCTGGACATTAAGCTTTTAACAGCCACTTAGATGCTTCCCTGATAACATCCCAGTGTAAAGGGTGCTTCCTATAGTTCCACCATATGTATCAGTGACTTGTGTATGAGGTCTGTTGTTTTTTTATTTACATGGGTGTAATTTAATGTGGTAATACTGTACTGTTCATCTCTGTTTGTATGGAAAATTCATTGTGTGAACCTTTTTGAGTCCACTAAGACAACCATCAGGTCAGGTTTCTTGATGAAGACATCATCTTTGGGCCACATACGTTTTTATTTTTCATTACTAGCAGTTTCCTTAGTATTTAGCAGTCTGTCTATGTAATAATATTTGATGCGCTGATAATGTACTTGCTGTGCTGACTTAAAATTCACACATGGAACATAGAGTAAGGGTTTATAGTCTTATCCCATATCCATTAGAACATGAATACAGGTAAAAAGTGAATGTGCACTTAAGAGCGACATGTATTCTGCAACAAGCCAGTCTGTCACATAAACTCAGACGTTTGGGTTCTTTTGTGAATGAATTGTGGGTGTCCTGAAAATAACATCTGTTTTGTTTTAAATTTTAGCTTGAGTTTAAATTATTGATTCTTAGAATCAGTGGGCATTTTGACTCTGAAGAGGACACAGTAGCAGATGATTCGATAGTATGTTTCAACAAGAAACACTGTAAATGAATTGCTATGTTTGTTTTTAGAGATTTGATGTGTTTAGGGTGACGATCCTACTGGAAAACCATGCTGTGTCTCCCCACTATAATCAATGTGGTTCAAGCCAGTGAATGCAGCTAAACTGGCGCATGTGTTTCCAGCAGTATTTAGAAGGCTGTTTTTAAATCTGTGAAGAAGACCCACAATTAATTTATGAAGCAACCTAAATGTGATTTTGTGTTTTCCAAACGTCAGAAATAGAAGTTGCAGAAATAATTTAAATTCTTAAATGTCACAACCTGTGCAGCTCTTACACGTGTGCTAACCGTAGGTCCTCAGCTGTAAATCTTTATTAGTTCTCAAATTAAGCTTTTTAAAGCCACAGTTGTATCATTGCAAAATCATTTTGATGCACAGCAAAGAAAACTGAATATTTTGATATGGCAATCATTTTGTGCTATTGTCATTTGTAATAGATCAGTGATTTGTTTTAATACCACGTGTCCTTTTAATGAAGGCCTTATTAAGACACTCGAGCCAGCACAGCAGCACTGCTGGCACTATTTTGGTCTTTTAGCTCTTTTTCTTTCTTCTTACAGCTGTCACACATTCTTCAGAGTTGAGATCTTACCAGTGCAAACTTTCCTTTTAATTTTTTTGACTAGCAACATAATTCACACATTTAATTAAACTTTAAATGTCTGAAATGATCATTACAGAATGAATTTGAACTCTTTTGTAATAGTTCCTCCTCGACCAGATGCTATATTCTTGGAATTAATGTTCTTTCTTAACGGGTCCCTGTAGAGTCTGAAAATCTTAAAAACGGTTTGATGGTCACCTTCTGAAATGAGATCTTGCTGTTCTGATACTGGTCCACTGCCAGCAGAAGAAATTATGGTTCTGAAATATCACAAAGGCCAATACAGTTTTGGTTGAAAGTAGCACAACAATCCTGTTTTTTTAATTATAACAGTTTTTACCACAGCAAGTTTATTTATTAGAGTGGCTCCCATCCGCTCACTGTAAGTTTTTGTTTACATGGATCCACACTGCTGTGGTTACTCTTGAACTAAAACCACAGGTCTCTGATGACCATATTACATATGCTACATGCTGTGTCATGGATTGTTATGGCCGTCGTCGTGACACGATCGTGTTATGTGACCACAATGTTTTCAGAACAAGAATTTGAAAAATAGGAAAGACAGGTGTTGCTTGTACAGTAGGACATTTGTAATTTCATAACACTGGATATCTAAATGCTGGCAGCTGCGTTTCCTCAGTGCATTCCAGTGTGTCTTTCATTTTAAAGATGCTAAAAAATGTTTGTTAAAAGGATTGTGATTGTTTTATCAAAATGTCTCAGTCGAGGTGGACAAAATGATCATTAGCCCAAATAATCTTTGTTTTGGGTTTTTTTAAGCGAAAAAATAAAAGGAATGTTGGTGGAAACATGATGGATTCCTTTAGTGGAAATAGGCAGGTTGAATGTAGTGTGGCCTGCTGACAATCTTTTATTTTTTTCTATTCTAAAAATGTAAATACAGAAAATCTTTTGAAATCCTCATGGTGGAGGATTTACCAAAACATCAGTTTCATGTCTTACAGTTCAAGAATGACACTGCATCTGTACCAATCAAAGACCAGTAAACTAGGATGGAGAAAGGGTTTGAAGTAACGCGCTTTAGGGCTCTTTTTGTACATTTCAAGTAAGACACTCATTGTTTGTGTAATAAATGTCATTCCAAAGAAAATGTTGTTGGCTTTCATGTTATTGTTTTTACATTGATATCTGTCCAAATGAATGGCTCTGCTTCTTGATTGTAAAAAAGCATAAAGCAAACATTTTTTTAGGTTTCATGGGGAGGAGGATCATTAAGCATTAAGTAATCTTGAGTGGTCTTGGTGAGAAAGATGGAGAGTGAAATGTTTATTTTTGGAGTTTTCCACACACCTCTCCCACTATCACACTAGGAAAACCAAGTGAGGAAAAAAGTAACTAAATGAAAACCTGTGAGATTATGTTTCAGGAGCCATAAAGCCTATCATGCATATCACTTTATTCAAAATTATTATAGACACCTGCGGTAGACATTATATACATGTGTTAACATACTGAGGATTAACTGATCTCTCCATGCATCTGCCCTCAAAGTGTTAGTTATGGGATCTAGTTAAATCATTGGCAGCAAATCCTTTGAAAGATCAATATCTGTCGTGCAAATGTCACGACAGAGGACATGAGAACTGTTGGCTGCCCACCCATTCTTATGTAGTTAATTCTCTTATTTTACAATGTAGTTTACAAGTTTGACCACTCGATGGCGTCGGTGAGACACACTGCGAAGAAAACGCGGAAGTGCCCAAACGTTGTTCCATCGGAGACGCCGTAGAAGAAATCTGCACCTCTGTTTTGGGACAATTATCCAGCAACTCTCACGCTGTAGCTCAGTTACACAACTATTAAAAGGTAAACGGACTAGTTTCATGTTTCTGACATTAAATGCTTGCGCTGTGGACCGACAGCGGCCAGGCTTTGACACCAGGCGGCTAACATCTATCTGGTAGCCCCGGTAGCTGTTGTTGACTGCTAACCCTGCTAGCTAAGTTAACAACGCAGTCTGTCATGTCTGTTTATTCAACACTGTTCACACTGTCGAGGTTTATCTAAATGTAGCTACATTGTTTGAACCGCCAGTTATTCGGACTTTAATTGTCAAACTGGTAGCGACTCGCTGCCAACTGAGCAAAGCCGAGGCGTGTAAAGCTGCTTGTATTTTGACGTGTTGTCCTGTTGTTTGACCGCAGATTGTATCGTGATTTTCGAAGATGACCTGCACCCCACGCTTATGACCAACAGAGAATCTCACATTTAGTAGGTCACATTTGGGCGTTGCTTTGATCAGTCGTAGCAAACCTGTGTGGCTCAGTGTTGTGTTGTTGTTCCACAGGTTCCACTCAGGGTGACCCATGCTTTCTGATGAGCTTGACTCCAAACCAGAGGTGATCCTGTCATCACTTTCATGCGCCACCTTCATTGCACTTCCAGAAGACTTTGTTGTGCCTTGTGAGCGTCGTGTCCTGTTGGTTTGATGCTGTGGCTCTCTTTTCTTTCCCCCCTCCCAGCTGCTGGTGCAGTTTGTGCAGAACGCGTCCATCCCGCTGGTGCAGGGTCTGGAGGACTCGGAGTCCAAACACTCCTGCCTGCCTCTGCTGGCTCCAGCTGAGAGCTCACTGTGCAGCCCGCTGGAGCTCACAGGTCAGCAGCCGCTCACTGCTCTTGTCCTGCAGCGGCATTCAAAGCGTACTCCTTTTCTGTGTTACCACATGTCACACAGTCCCAGTCGTATTTAGAGTTAGTTCATTCTACTGGCTTCTTTCTTGTGGGCCACATAATGTACGGTTCTAGTAGAATACGTCCCACGAATGTCTGACACCTGCAGCGTCAAGAGACCATTTAAAAACACATACAAACAAAATACACGTTTACAAAAGCACGCACATCCAAACCAAACACGATGAATACCAGGTGCTGGTCTGGACACAAGTACACTGGAGTCCACACACACTCGCCAGGGCTCGCACCCGTCACATGGTGGTATGCTAATAAATGTTCATGCGAGCATTATCTTCGTGTTTTCAATGGTGTCACTCTACAAATGATTTAGCAAATTGTTGCCCAAGACAATCATCTCTGCTTTATCACTAGTATCTTAGTATCATTGTAATTGAAGAAGGAAACATAACCCTAACCTAACATGGCAAATCATTTTTTACTGTACTGTACTTTCAATACGTTTGCCATGATTAAAATGTAGAAAACAGGCCACCGACACCAACTGTGATAGGCTACATCTCTGCCACATACCAAATATGATTGATATTTTTAATAATAGCTATGTATCAAATGAAAATGTGAAAACAATGAAAGGGGTTGCTTGTAGTGATGAACCTACAGAGAATTATCACCCAAATCTGCAGCTCCCCTCGACCAACAGAGCTGGCAGAGTTTCAGCTCATTGTTGAGCTGTTTGCCTGCAACTTTACTGTTTTGGTTCACTCTCACCGCTGTCATGGTGTCATTTTTAGCAAAAAAACCCACTGTTCACTACCCACCCAGCACCAAACAGCAGGCAGACACAGTTGAAAACTAGCTGGTGAACATAGTGGAGTATTTAGTAGCTAAAGAGCCAGATATTCCCTTCAGGAGTTGGCGGAGACCAAACACAGAGCTAAAACAGAGTGAGTGTTGGATCATCATATCGATTTAAAAGGTGATGATATGTTAATGTGTTCACAACTTGTTTCAGTTGCCACATTTTTTTTATTAAAGTGATTGTGAGGAAACACAGATACGTTTACATGAAGTGTTTCTTATCAAATTGCATTGTGTGCATCCTTGAAAACATTTTCATCATTACATTATTGAAAATGTAACTTTTATATCGACATTTTGATCAGTGTTTTCCATTTATTAACTAATGTATGGCTGCCTCCATAAGTTATTCTGCCAAAGTCTCATAATGAACAGAATTATTTTTGTCGTCATCTCTCACTCCAACAGAGCTACTGTGGCTCCAGTGGAAACAGTTACAGCCAATCGGAGTGTTGTAATTCATTGATAGGTTCTTTGCTAGTAGTCTTTAGTCTTTAGTCGGCTTTTCATGATGCTGATTCATGGCGCTGTCGGAACAGCTCACCGTGTCAGTTAACAGTTAAATCCCGGTGAGTTAAAGAAGGTGTCCACGCTCTGCCAGCTGTGTGTAATATTACGCAGAGATTTGGATCAGACGTTGAGTTTGTTTGAGCAGGAAACACAAGTGAAAATGATTTACTGAACAGCTTTATCATTTTGCTGTCAAAGTGCACCAGATTGATTCATTTAACTTTAAAACTTAATGCCGCCTGCTTCACCTACAGGGTTCGGGACCCCCCCTACTGTGCTCTTATTGTCCCTGACAAACTGCGTAAACCACAGTTTGATTATTTGATTTGCAGATGAGGTGTATTAGTTTTCTTCAGGACTAAAACTTAACAGCCCCTGTTCTCTCTCCTCAGGTGGAGGCCTGAACCATGAGCCCGGGAACTCACCGTCCCTGTCAGAGTTTGGAGGTGTGTCCGAGCGAAGCCCCTTAGTGGTCCAGACACACTCTCATCCACGGGCCTCACCCAGCCCCCCACCCATCCTCCATGACCTGCAACAGCCAGACAGCACTTATGTCCTCCTGAACCTCGCAAAAGGTAAAAAGGAAACGCCAAACATCCGACCTTTAACTAGTCACATGACACTAGAGTCTGAAATGTAGGCCTAGCATGCACCGGGCAGACACCTGAAGAGCTTTTCCTCCTGTCAGAATTACTACATCATTTTCTCCATTTTGTTCCAATTAGTCAAAAAAACCCAACTAATAATTAGTCAGATACCTTCCATTAGTCCCATATGATGAGTCACTTCCCGAGGGATTTCAAACATCCTTTTAAAAGCGTGAGAAGTTTTACGTTGAAACACTAAATCTGATCTTGTGTCTGTACTTTGTGTCTCCCGATTCTGCACGCAGCGCTAAAAAGAAATTGGGTGACACATTTTCATGAGGAAAACGGAATTATTTTGGCCGGAAGAAATGATCCTTGGCAGGCACATTCTTTTGGTTCATCGGCCCCTCGGCAAGACAGGCAAAGAAATAAATGTGCAGCGCGCTGTGTTCTGCCTGTGACTCAGTGAGCGCTGTGAAGCATAGCAAATACTTGTTGGTAGACGGAGTCACTTTCTTTCTATTACATTCAATTCAATTCTAAGTAAAGCAGGATTGGGGTTTCTTAGTGTGTTTTTGTGTTGGCGAGCATCCTCTCATAAAATTAAACCCAAAATTGCTGATATGTGAGGACAATAATGAATTCAGCAATGTGACCTAGAGGATGTGGCCGCTGATGATCTTGCAGATTATTGCAGATCCTTGTTTAACGGTGATTCTCCCACCACCTTTACTCCCCTCTCAGGCATCACAGCCTCCTCGGAGTCGCTGATCTTCGCCGCAGATGGCGCCGGGGACGATGACGACGAGGGGGTCTCATCGGGGGACTATGGGATAGATGGCAGTGCTCCCTGGTACCTGCGGGTACAAGAGTTGGCGCACGACAGCCTGATTGCCGCCACGCGGGCACAGCTCGCCAGAGATGCCAAGGCCAGCCAGGACGCCAGAGCTGCAAGCGTCAGCAGCGGTAAAGTCACTCTGTCTTATCAACACAAGCTACAGTATGTTGCTGTGCAGGGACGTGCATCACAGCCACCTCTCTGTGATTGAATGTGATCAAGGCTAATTAGAAAAATTAGAAATGAGAAAAAACGGAATAAAAAGAAATCATGCCTGTGTACAGGATGCAGAACATTTTTATGCTAAAATAAAATCACCTAGTTTATTTATGGCAGGAATCAAAGACAGAAGGCAGAGAAATGAGGTCAATGATAAGATGGAAATGTAGTGTAATCAGCACCGACTGGAACTGTGTTCAGCACTTAAGTCTCTAAATCCAAATAAATTTGTAGCTTTGTCTACATGGATTTACAAGTCTGCAAATATCCCGTGGAGTTCTAAATGCCACATTATTTGATCAGTATCTGTTGTGCTGTGTCTGCTCTGGTTATTTGATGTGCATTTAGAATAGAGGCGAGGGAAGGCTTCAGAGAGGGAGAGAAGCTGCAGTGTTCAGAAAGACGAGACGGGAGAGGACACAGGTGACCGGGAAAGTGTTACGTGAAGGATAAAAGAATGGCTGAGGGTTATAGAAACGTGGATGTAAGCTTTCTTGCTGAGAGTTAGATGAGAAGATCAATACCACTCTCATGTCTGTGTGCTAAATATGAAGCTACCCCCAGCAGCCAGTTAGCTTAGCTTAGCACAAAGACTGGAAACAGGGGGAAACAGCTAGCCTGGCTCCATGCAAAGGTAACAAAAACCCATGTACCAGCACCTTAAACTCACCAACTAATATAATTCATCTTGTTTTGTTTTGTCCGTGTAAAAACAGGGTTTATATGTTGGATTATTCTTAGTTTGGACCAGTGATGTCCTGAGCCAGTTCCAGGGCGCAGGCGCTTAGTTTCTGCTCACTCACTGGGACACTTCATAAGATGGGCCCATCGTTTATGTTGTTAGTTCCACCGGTGCTTTTCCTGCTTTGACTGGTCAGAATGTCTGTAAAGCTGAAGTTCCTCATCAGGTCACAGGTCACGGTGTCACACCGGCTGTTTGGGACACTCCTCACGCGGTCCAAAGTCACATACGTGTCATGATATAATTAAACTCTCTTACAGCTTGTTCACCTGCCAAAACGATGTCTTAATCTGGTGCTTGCTGAGTTAGAAGCCGTCCTCTTTATACTGTCCACCCTCTCCTCTAATCCGACACAGACAGTTCCTGTCTCACAGCACACGGTGCCGTTGCAAGCTGTTGACCCACACCAGGAGTCAGGACCACATCACAACCCATTTTTAACTTCCCTCCACAGGCTGCCTGTTGGAAAAAGATTTTACTCGTGACTCCCAGCCAAGTCTCTGATCTTTGAACTCCCTCTGAGCTGATTTGCAGCCAGAGGTAGTGGTTAAAAAAACGTGAAAGGAGTGAAGTTTATTTCCATCTTTGCATGCCCGTGGTTTATTTCCTCCCGTCCCGGCCTTGATCTGTTTCCCCGGGTGATGATCTTCTGCGTTAGCTGCTTGGTTCTACGTGCTGTTTGTGTTTTACTGCTTTTTGCTGCTACAGCTGCAAAATGTCTTTACCGTCAGTTTGTAACTGTAGTCATGACTGTCGGTGTCTCAGAATCAACGTACACGTATCGTGGTTAATCATGTAGCAGAGTTTAAGTTCAGATGGACTCTCCTCCTCATGATTTCTCCACATTTCTCCTCCACCTCATTTATATTTCCATTACAGTCAACAGTTTGCAATGTTTTTTTTTACACTATGTGGATCCTGCCACGGATGATCTCCCAAGACCAAAATGAAGTGTTTTAAAAATTGGAGCACACAAAAATAGGTACCAGTTGAGAAAAGGCTTGAAATACGTCGAACTGTTAAATGAAATGTCTGCTCAGACGGCAACTGGTTTCATTGTAGGACTAAAGCGCCGCTGTCTGAGCTAACATAATGTCTGCCCTCCCACTAACTTGCAGTAGAAAAGTTCCCTAAAGCAGTGGGGTGTCAGTTATAGGTACATTACTGCTGGCACGCTGTAAGCTAAATTGGCCCTGTTAAAGGCATTCAGAGCGGGGAGCCGGAGCAGGTGAAGAGACGGTGATTGCATTCAGCTTCGGGTTGTTTTCTTTTGGCTGCAGTTGTTCAGCAGGTCTCAGTCAGTACCCGATGATTAGCTTTTATACAGCCGGGGCCCCAGAGATCGACCACCTGGCACGGCCGGATTGTTCTCTGCACGGCCCCGCTCACTTTTCCCTTCTGGTTGCCTAGGAGACCACACACACAGTTTGACAGCGGACTCCGGGGACAAGCGGGAGCTGCCGTCTCGGACCGGCCGCCCCCTCTCCAAGCAGATCCTGCGCTGCTCGTTTGAGGGTTGCTGCAGGACGTTCACCTGGCCGGCTCATCTTAAATACCACCTCAAAACACACAGGTAACACACACACACACACACACACACACACACACACACACGGAGCATAATGGATCCAGGCAGCAGTCCCGGCAAGATGCCGTCGGCAAAGCATCATTATTCAACCCTGTGCAAATCCTGGCCAATGTGAATACATTTTCCAAAATGTAAATAATCCGGCTGATACAGTCCCCCACAGTTTCCCAGCTTTTACATGTAACATGCAATCAAGTCTTAGCTGTTGATAGAAAAACCCAAGCCGTTCTGACCTGTAAAGTTCCTCTGTTGCCTTTGCATGAAAATTGTGCGGGCATTTTATCCAAACGACTGCCCGGCCCACCACACGTGGCTGTCTTTACATTTTCAAGAAATATTACAATAAAAGTCCTAAAAACCTCCATCAGATCTTAAAACCTTTTATCTACAACAGAATTCAGAAGATCGCTGACAAAGGCATTTATTGTATAATGCTGTAGAAATCAAATACAAATGAAATGGTTTCCCAGGCTTTTGAGACTTAAATTAGTTAAACTTCAACTTGACTCAAAGTGTAAAGTGCTGGTTTATTTATCAATCCAAAAGCAGGAGACAGATGTGTTGGATCCCAGCTGTACAGAAGTTTTACAGCTTAGTCAGAGTGATTAGACCATGTTGTTTGTGGTGGAGGCAGACGGAGCAGCCAAACAGGAGAAAAACAGCTTGAACTGCGGGAGCTCTCTTAACACCCATGTAGGAAACCTATTGGCGGTTGCCCCGGCTGACCTCAGGGTGGGCCGTTGCAAATGAGCCGCGTGCACAGGAGACACCGAGGCTTGTTTGTTTGGTTATCTCGGCTCGCAGGAACGACCGAATGTTCAGGTGCGGCGCCGAGGGCTGCGGGAAGAGCTTCTACGTGCTGCAGAGGCTGCAGGTTCACATGAGGACTCACAACGGCGAGAAGCCCTTCATCTGCAAGGAGAAGAACTGTGGCAAGAAGTTCACCACTGCTGGAAACTTGAAGAACCACAGACGCATACACACAGGTGGGGAGCCGGAGATACCCGCGTATGAAAGCCCAAACACGCTGGAAGCCGTAACTGACTCAGACTGTTTGACTCTGCTCATTTAATGCTTCCTCGGTGCAGTCGAGGCTGAAGAGTTTGAAGAGTCCGCAGCACAGGCGCTTCCGTCTCACTGCTGCAATGAGTATCAGTGCTGTCATATTTTATTTAGGGTGACATTAAGATTTTTGATGGCTTCTTCCACAGTCTGCTTCTTTTATCTAGGGACCAGTTAGCAGACCAGCTACACTACACAGTGTTTGTATTCTGCCCATATGCCTGAACCAGCTTTCTGTGAGCTATAATATCCACTTGGTTGGATGAAATGATCATACATTTTTTTAATGTTCTTAAATAGGTCAGCACCCACAACAAAAAAAGCTGCCTTGTACACTTCCAGCGTGTTTTGGACCATTAAAATGACTTTCAACATTTTCTGCAATAACGAGTGTACTACATGTCTTTGTATTGTGGAGTAACAATATCTGTGTGTGTGTGTGTGTGGTGGCTGCTACCAGGAGAGAAGCCTTTTCTGTGTGAAGCAGATGGATGTGGGCGATCCTTTGCGGAGTATTCCAGTCTACGGAAACACATGCTTGTACATTCTGGTGAGTGGGACCGGGTTTCCAGCTGTGCAGCGGAGCACCTGCCGCAGATACAGCTCATCATCGTGTGCCTTGAAGACATGCGTCCTGCATCAGTTCAGGTGGGATCACAGGATGGTACGTCTCTGTGTCTGTTTCGCAGGCGAGAAGCCTCATCACTGTGGGATCTGCGGGAAGACTTTCTCTCAGTCGGGCAGCAGAAATGTCCACATGAGGAAGCGACACGGAGAGGAGGGGCTCGGTGGCGAAAGCAGAGAAACAGGTCTCTCTCACTCACATGATCCTTTTCTCTTAGACACTGCAGTAGGTGGTTCTGCTAATCCTTGCGTTATGTAGCTTCAAGCCGCCCATACATTTTAAAATGTGCATAGAGATGGTGGTTGGTTTAAGTTACATTTCTTGAATAATGAATGACTTATAGTGCTTAAAAATGTATCATTCAAATTTGTATTCTTCAGCGCCAGAAGCTGAATGGTTTTAGACTGCACATATCTCTGGAAAAGCAGAGACGCCGCAATTTTACCGCAGAAATAGGCCTGTTGGGCATCTTGTGATGGGGTCAGAATCGTCTGAAAAGTATGTAATCACCGAGTTAAATAGGCCCAGTAACTCAAATTCATGTCTTCAAGCTCCTCTTGCCTTACTCGGATGTCTCTTTTAGCCATCACCTTACAAATGACTGAGATAAATGAGTAGACACTTGAGTAAATCTCCCACTGCAGCTCAGCTGTGGGAAATGCACCCTTCACTCCTGCCTCTATTCTTAGGCTGAGTTTCAGCTCCTCTTCAGATTAAAAGTATCTCTCAATGAGCTCTCTACATTCCAACATATTGTCTAATTGTACAAAATCAACTTAAAAAAGGTTTTATCGTGTTGAAAATGAGAGCAGACTCCATGTCACATTTCTGTAGCAGTGGGAAGCACCGCAGCTGAAACGCTGCCAAAGCTCTAATTATAAACCGCACATTTATTCGGGTCAGCCTCCCCAAAGAGGCTGGTCTTTTGTTAAAGCAGAGCAAAGGAAGATGCAGCTTCACAACAGAGGGGTAGTCCCTGTGTTATTTATATTGCATGGATTCTTAAATTGACTGCGTTGCAATAACTACACTCCTAAAAAAACAACCCCAAAAAATCTGTTTGCACTCAAGCGTCAAAAGGTAACGTAGAAAGTGCGTAATAATGAGCAGATTTCAGTTTTGAACAGTGATGTCTCAGACTGGCACTACATGGTGTGTGTGTGTGTGTGTGTGTGTGTGTGTGTGTGTGTCTCTCCCTTTCATACTTACTTACATAAACGCTAAAGTTTGTTGCGTGTTTGCGACCGACAGGAGAGGCTCTGACACAGAGCAGCCTGCTGGAGGCAGACGGAGTAAATGGAGATGGTATGGTCACCATGACAACAACCGTGGAGCCCATGAATCTTCACCATGCCATGCTGAGATCGCCAGGTAGGCATTTGAATGGAGAACAGAATACATACCAAATTACGAAACCTCTCACAATACAACAGCAAAAGTAAATCATTTAGTGAAGCTGAGTGTTCTGTTCACGTCGGAGGTGTTTGTCTTGTTGTCATGACTTTAAGACGCTTTCATTGAGATTTCTGAACAGTGAACCAACAGTCCAGGCAGCAGCCCTCTTTGTACTGTAACTGTGCAGTTCGCTGCATATGTTGCCTTTGAGAACTCTTATTATATTAAAGTGGTGATTGTCAAAGTTGAAACCCGGTTGATTGTAGCTTGCTCTACTTAATGACTCCGCGTGTGTAACTGCCTTTTGTAATGGTGATTTAGAATAGCTGCTGTCTGGATTACTGGTGAATCACTTGTAAGCTCAAAATGATGTAATGTGGCAAGAAAAAGTCGCAAAAAATCTCTTTACCTCTTGTAAAAAACCAGTCCTGTTTATAAATGACACATTTCTACACGGAGTATACCTTCCAGTATACCAGGATGAGCCTTTCTGATTGATACATGTCACATGCTCCTCTACTGTGAGACACCTCCGACAGCCACAGCAAACAGATCTTTAGTTGACTGGTATTTAACAGTGTTGACATTTAGTTCTTGAATATTAGTGTATTGTTTCGTACATTAAATTGTGGTAACATGATTTTGCATATATAAACATAACATTATCTGTTACAGCTCAGGTCTAAGATTAGCTCTCAAGACCACACTTGTTTGAAATGGTTCCCATTTGCCATAACTTAAACTAGGGAGTGAATATAGTGTCAATATGGTTTTTAAATGTATATTACATGATTTGTAACTGAAAAAGATTTGAAAATATCAAATCTGATCCTTTCTAGCTTTCAAAAAGCTTCCTGTGCATACAAATGTCTTGTGTTATGCCCAGATCAGCTAACTCTTGGGATTGAGACTATTTTAAGGCTAGTTGGAGCGCTACAGACTTGTAAATGCATGCTGCATTTAAGTATGGGTTGAAAACTGGGACATCTTGGCTTCCGGCGTATTTGTGTTTAATTTCAAAGTAGGAAAGGCTTTTTTCTAAATAGACAGAATAGTTTGTCGCCCCTCGATTAGAGCACATACATTTACCAACCACACTCTATACAGTAAACTATAAATGTAAATATATGGTTTAAGTAAGCTACTGCTAGGTGGTAAAGTGGCTTTCTGCTGGCATGTCTCACCATCAGACAACATTCATGTTGCCTGGTCGTTTCTCTCTGAACTTGACTTCGTGTCGCTCCTTCCAGGTTCTGCAGACTCGGTGGTAGTTCTCTCTCAGCCACACGAGCTTGTGACCATGACAACCGAAGGCCATGCATATGGAGAAGATGTGGTGGCGCTGCTGTAGTCTGCCATCATGAAAAATGTCACATACAGCCTATTTTAAGCAGCACTAGACTGACCGTGGACTAAACATAGACATCTATTGGTCAACAGATGAATCACTGACTTCCACCCCTGTAGATATTTGTAATTAGCGACCGATGACGGTTTTATTTTGACAAGTGTGAAATGGCAGAGTTTGTAAACAACCTTTTTTCCTCAAGTTTTTGAAAACAAATACTCCCAAAGAAATACTGAGACGGGTTTAAAAGTTTGATAATATAATGAACATGCATTGTTTATGTGCATTATCATTGTAAACAGAAGTCTGAGGTTGAAACGCAGTGATGATGATCTCCAATGGAAAATGAGTCACTTATTTTGAAAACTTAAATGGATGACCCTGTCAAATTGAAACGTGTGTACCCCATTATACCAATTACAAAACTTGGCATTAAAACTGCTAAAGCACAGTTTATCACATTGCTGCATGTAAACAAGGGTCTTGCACAGCACTACCAGCCTAACGAGACAGACCACCCTGTTTTTTAACATAACATTAGAATAAAAAACTAAAACCTCTATTTCAAACAAATAGTGTATGCAGTAATGCCCAATGCTGCATTCACAGAGTGCGTTGTTGGTAACATCCAGTGCTTCACTTGTTCTGACTGAGGCAACACATTGATCATGTACAACTCAACACGAAGAATTACCCACGAGGGCTTAGTTCTGCCCTCATGAAACAAAATGCATATGTCTGGGGCCGCTATATAAAAGGTGGCATGTTTGTTACGGAGCACCACCTCAGCAGTGTTTGCTCCTCCTTTCTCCTCAGTGGATCTTCAGGTTGTGGAAGTGGTCCAACGTGGCGCCCAAAGCCCAGCTTGCCTCCACGTTGTGCACTTTCTTGGTCAACTAGGAGGGAAAAAACCCAAATTACCAAATCACTCAAATGCCTTTTGTATTTATTGAAATAAAAAATGTAACAGAAATCCTTGTGTGCAGATTTTTATATTCAATTTTTATGTCCTTGGGCATAAATTGTGCTCTCTTTTTTTATGCTGTTTGGGACGTCACTTTTTATTTTATTTTTTCAAATGTCGGGTATCATGGTCTCCTTATCTAGGGTCTATTAAAATGGTAAACCAAATGCTAAATTGAGACTATTTTAAACTTAACCATGCACGTTTCTTTGAATGAGTGAATAGAGTTGCATGAATCATAAGCCAAGTCTGAGCTATACGACACACGAGTAGTTTAATTAATAAAGTTCTGTTCGTTCCCTCTGCGTGAGGTGTTGTGCTGCCTCACCTGCAGCACGGTGCTCTCCTTGAAGCCGAACCCATCCTTGAGCAGACAAGTGATGTAGGTCATGTCCATGCACAGGAAAGAACTGATGGGAGGGTGCTTTGTCATCTTATTGCACACTGAACAGACAAAAAGGGGGAATCATCTGTTAGGTTGGATAATCCGTCATCTGTATTCTGCTGAGGGATGAGGGCAGGATTTCACGTAGCAGCGACAACAGACTATTGAGATGCACGCTGTGTCTCAAGTACAGGGAGCTGCACATCATCTGTCACAGTAACCATGCATTGCTTTGCCCATCTCACCCTCTTTAGCTCTCTTCTTGAAGTCTCTGACCTCCAGCATGCCTCCTTGGACCCCATCTGCAACAAGGGGTGATTGGCGTCATCGTCCTCACATTTAAAATGCGATACCATTCAATAAGAGAGCAGATATACATGCACATTTCCATAATACTAATAATAGTGTGTGCCCTTCCAGCTCGGACTGGCAGAGGATAGCAATTTCTCTAATAACTACACAACTATAGCTCATCAAATCCACTGAGATGGGTGCAGATGACTCACATTTGCCCGCCTCTGTCTAGCACTGGAATGGGTAATAACGTTCTGCCGAGTCTGTATAATTATGTAAGGTGTGTACAGAGGGTGTTTGTGCTAACCGATAAGGCCTGCATCCACCGCTCTGTCAAAGTAATAGGAAAATGCATAGAAAACGTTGCTGTCTTCAAGCTCGTACGGCTGATGAATAATCCCCTTCACCGCCTTAAGTACTTCCTGATAACAAAGCTTGTATCCTGCGTAACCTGCAGAGGAAACAGAGACAGCAGTGTAAATTATGCATCTTATGTTGGAACATTATGAAACCAATTCAACTAAGTCAGTTTTAATAGGCTTTGGAAACATAACTGCAGATGTTTGGGTTGCCGTGACAAAAGTTTCAGTTTTGTATTTGCTCTAATCTGTCACATACTTGGATTTATGCTGGACGTTTGTAGTCTGCAAAAATATGGTTAGGTTTAACCCCGTTACAATGAAATTCAAAAGTGTGTTTAAAATGTTCATTCACACATATAGTAGCTTTGGATTTACTTAATTATACTTAAATTAAGTAAACCAGATCTCACCATCTGGGTCCCCGCTCACTTGATAGGTCAGCCCTCCAAAGCTCCATTCATCCCTGAACTTCTTTGGCAAGCAGGAACTTTTAAAAACCCGCCACTCCAACCCTGTGAGAGCAGAGACGTGACTCATTGAATCTTCTAACTGGCTCAACAGCTTCACACCTGGTCACCATGATCTGAAACTGACTCAAGTGCTCGGGATAGTCACTAACGCAGTTTTCTCTAAAGCCCTCCGGTGACTCATCTCTGGCTCTGACTTGAATTGTTCATTAGAAAGAAAGAAGTACATCCCACAAAACACGTCTTTCTCTCGTTACTGCCTTTAATCGGAAAGGAAGGAGAAAAACACCCGAGAGAGCACTTGGAGAGCTGACTCACTGTTGTGTCTCAGTATCCTGCAAAGAACAACACTGAGCTAATGTCAACGGACCACCTTCTCCTCATGTGCAGTACCGTACCTCCTGCACCCGAAGCGCCTAGTGTGGCCAGTCGCGCTGCCATCAGGCCATTTCCAAGGTAACTGCATGAAGTCAAAGGATTGTTACACAGTTAGGAAGCCGACCAGGAACAGACTGTGTATATAACAAGTAAGTCATTCTGAAAGTAGGCCAAACAAATGGTCTGCCTATTATTCACATCCTAATGACTAAACAGATCATACAAGTTTTTCACAATTAAAAACAGATTTGAGTGCAGTTACAACAACAAAGTCAGCGGCGTGTAACATAATTAAATTAAAACATTTCAGAATATGGAAACGAATAGAGATTAAAACAGGACACACAATTCCAATGCAGGATTAGTGTTTTATGAAACATGCATCAAGAATCAAATCTGTTACCTGTGAGTGTACAATTCAAATGTTGAGTTGAAGATGTCGAATCTGGCAACATAATCAGCAACAGGAACACTTTCAATGGTTTTCTACAGTGGAATATGAAGGACAGTGGGTTACTAATCGCTCAACGGTTTTCATTTGTACAGAAATCTCTAAACGTACAAACAACTGACCCTCAGTTTTGGCAGGAAAGTGATCTGCGTGGAGCCTCCACCCAGATCCAAGATTCCCACCGTCTTCTTGGTTTGTGCATTCAGGTGACCTGAAAACATTTCAGACTTTAATCCAGCAGCCACAACGAAGGCAAGCTAATCAGTTATACCTTAGATGCTATCTTCAAAAGGCCTATTTGACACAGAATGTGCAACCCGAAAGAATAAAACCCCAACACGAGGCCTGATAAAGATCAGAGCGAGCCCCTTTAGGCAACAAAATCATAGTTGCATGCATTCAGCCTGTATTTGTGAACCAGTCTATAAAAAGACACTTTGATAATTTCAGACACTAACTTATATTTGGATTTATAGTAGCTGAGCTCAGAAAACACAAAATATTCTGTGTGTTACGTTTCAGACCATGCAGACATGAGTTTTCAGTTCGCACCTGTCAGAAAGTTCAGAGATATCCACGCCAGGATTCCTACAATAAAAAGGTTTAAAGAGACAAGCAAACCAAGAAACAGTAAAACAGTCATTTCAGGTGGAACACGCAAGTTCATTTTGGAAAAGCTGACGACAAATTTTCACAGAAATCACAATGGTTGGCATAAACAAACACGTGCAAACACGTGAGCTGGAATTCTAAAAACAATGTTGAAATGCTGACAAATCAATGACACTTTGGCACAACAGACAATAACACGTTTTCACCACATAATTGCAGCCTTTTAAGGTCACAACAACTTTGTGGTGAAGAGCAATTTCATTTTCTTAAGAGTCATCATAAGAAAGAGCAATAATCTTTGTTTACTGCAGACATTTAACTAAACTGACTGCAGTTTAGTTAAATGTCTGCAGTAAACAAAGATTCCGTGTAGAAATGACACAGCACACTGAAAGTAGGACAGAAGGGTCACTGATGCCACCTACAAAGTACAGCAGAGAGAACATGAGTGGCTGCGATAACTGACGAATGTGTTGCTTGTCAGGGCGAGGGGGGGTGGGGGGTGGGGGGGGGCAGACGTTACCTTCATTTGTGCCGTTCATTATGCTGACGCTGTTGTCTGGGACCAAAAAAGGAGATTCGTCAAACACATGTTGGACCTGTAGAAGGAGGAGAGAGCGAGGAGGGGCAGAATGAGAGAGAGAACGGGGGAGAATGAAAGCAGCAGAGAAATGGCCTTAATGTTATCTACTGTAATGGTAGCTCAACCGGAGGTGTCCTCCGCTTGGAGGGATTCATTAATTCCCTCAGGGGGATTAATAAAGTATCACTTATCTTCCAAGGTGCCCCGGGTCCATCCATTACTATCGTATCCCCTCCACACTAAGCTCACACCACTCTGATAACGATACTTTCCCTCTTGTCTCTGTACCACCTGCCATAGTACTGAACATGTTCTATTCCTTTTCTGCCTGCTCCTTCCCTGGATAAGAGGTTGCACTTTCCCTTGAAAGTGTCAGACAATGTAGCGCCGAACAACTCCCCTACGATACAGAATCTGGGCATTGTGTAAACAGTACCTGAGGAGGTCTTAATGGGGTGTCTCAGTACCGGTGCACTCTTTTACCTGCTCCAGAAGAGCCTGGGCTTTCTCTGCCGTCAGCAGCCGAAGCCCAGCTGTGGCTCTGAGGACCACAGGAGTTCTCTTCCACTCCAGACGAGGTACAGTCTTCTTGGCCACCTTTAGCAACACCCTCACTGTGTGTCCAGCCTTTAAAAACGGAGACGATGCTCACTGTAAAACAGCACTGCTTTTGACAACAGGGTGACTGGTTAGAGGTGAAAAGTGTTACATATCTGGCTGCTCAAATCTTCCCTTGTTTTCTCACTTACTACTTACTTTCATTAGCAATGTGATTCCCTGCAGAGGGGGGCTATTGGCAGTGTTTATGAATACAATGCAGAGACAGCTGACCTTTTCCTTCAGCTCAATATAATTGATTACATTTGACAATGAACTCACCATTTCAGGGGAGTCAGCATATGCTGATAAACCAGGCTTTATGGAATGGAACATCTCGTTGTCCAAAACAGGCAGCCCTGCTAAAAGATACAAGATCCACCCACATCAAATAGGCAGCAGCTATTAAAAGCATTAAGAGACCTAAATCTGCTTCTGCTGAATATTTATTCAAGATGAAGCATGTTGACTTGAAACTGGCAAAATAGAATTATTGCTTAAAAGTCAAGTATAACCCACGTGCCCTGAATTGAAAATGTGCAGGTTTACAGAAGCGTGGGCCTGTGAGGATGGAGGAAAGGCTGAGGGAAGGAATAGACTGCAAAACTGCTTGTTACTCTGCTGTTTACACTATAAATCAATTGATTTAACAGGCCATGCAAATATATTTCATGACGCCCTTGCTGCAGCTAATACACATGATTTAATCTGCCTCTCAGCCTGGATGCTGATATCATGAGTTAAAGAGCAGGTCAGAGCAATCTGAGACTGTGCCCAGCTCTGCCCAGCGTTACCTGAGTCCCTCTGGATGAAGGTGTAGACATGGATGCGTGTCCCCGTGCTCCCGGCATCAAACATCACTGCATAGAAGATGCTGCTGTGGTTCGCTGGTCGGCTCAAACTGGGAAGGACGCTCCGGAGGCTGTTGGTCAAATCCAGGAGAGAGGTCTTGACCTGGGCTCGGCTCAGCCCTGCCACAGCGAGCAGGGCCAGCAGTGGAAGTGGCACGGTGAGCTTCATCTTCACTCTGGAGAATCAGCAACAATAACAACAGGTGTTCTTGTTGCAGCACCGTAACACGCTGTTATTGTATTCAATCGTTTTGAACCATTCGAAAAACCCAGCTCAAAGTGATGCTGACTAGCACTGGGGGAGATGTTAAATTATTGCATGACGTGCAACAGAGGAGTAAGAAGCAATAGGGTTATTTACGCCCCAGCGTTAGACCACTCCCCATCAGACTTTCTAACCAATCACAGAGACATAATTATTCCTAAATCAGCCACTCTACCTGCTGAGTCAGCTCCTGCAGACAAACATCACAATTTCACATTTGTGGACTTTAATCCTTTGGTCGTGGCGTTTGATCAATACGCAGCAACTCAAGCGTGTCTCAACATCTCTTTACAACAATCTGACATCTAATGAGAGAAATGATGTCTTAAAAGCCTCAGTCAGGCAGTGCAGTGTGGGAAACCCCCGCTGAGACACGGTCTCCCTGATTACACAGAAAATGAAGAGACCAAAGACATTTTTACTTGAGAACTTTTACTGCCTGAGGTTTCAAATTTCAGGCAATTAACTTGCAAAAAAAATGAAGAGAAATAGTAGAACGGGACACGTGACCGTTATGGAATGTATGGCATGACTTTACAGCTAAGATAAATGACTCCGTCCCTTTTTTCCTTTATTATTTATTTATGGCCAGTATGGTTCAGAAGCTAAGTGGTGCCTATAATAAGGAGTTATGACTATTAGATGAACTCCTCAAGGCTTTATTAGCCTACTGCAAAGTGTGTGTGTGCTCCTTTGTATAACTTTAAAGTGAAGCATGAGATCATTTTTCATTTGTTGCCTGGATGGATGTTTTGAAGCTACGTCCTGCTGGAGAAGATGCAAATACACCAGGTCCAATGTTTTGTGACAATCAGCGCAATCATGAACTTGTCCTCTCATGATGCGAGTTGGCACATATTAAAAGTCTGGCAGTATATACACTTGTGAGAGACCATCGTTTCCAGTGACTTGCATCAATGTAAAGCAGATCTGGGGCTCCAGAGTGGACAGCGGACAGCATCTGCGGAAGAGCAAAAGAAGGAACTGTGTCAGCCAACGAGGAAGAAAACGTTACTCGATTCTCTCAAATCACCTTATAATCCTGTTCAGTTGTTTTGGCAACATTTTAAGAAAACTTGCTTATAGTTCTACAACAGCTGAACTCCCACAGCGCTGACTAAAGACAGACACATGCAACAGAAACTCTGCACTCTCAAAGTCATATTGGAGAACTAGCTAAAATAACCTGTCACTGCTGCAGTTAAATATCAGTTTTTAATCAATATTAAACCAAAGCATGCAAACAATAGTGTGAATGGAATTCATACTGGAAACAAAACAAAACCTGGATTGGATAGCATGGCATACATTTCTCCAAATCTACAAGATCAGCACTGGAAGTATGTTAGGACTAAATTGTTGTTGAAACCATATTAGTGCTTTGAGGGGGTTTAGGATGCTTCTATGCTGCAGCCTTCTAGGGCTGCCTCACTTGGAAAACTGCAAGTTTATAACTTACTTAACGTATTTGATTGTAGCATTAACAGAAATGAACCAGAAAATGTTTGCGTTAATAATCCACTGTCGGTGGTGCATTTGAACTATCGGGGTTGTCGGTGAAACGGAGCAGGATGTTTTTATCAGCCGACGTCCTCCGTCTGAATGTGATTCCGCAGATAGAAATGCTCTTTAAAAGAACAGGATAACACGTATCCACAAACGATACAACAGGGTGGGTTTACACGGTACTACAGTAGAACACTATGTCGAGTTATTGAGGTTATTGTAGCAAGATAAGAAAGCCTTTTTATAGTTGTATGTTTTAAATATCTAGCGTTAACGATAACTTGCCGTTAACTTTTGTGACGATAGCGATAAGGCATCTCTACTGTGAACTATTTCCACCAGTTTTCTGGTATCCCATAACTTATACCAGCTAACTTTGGTGTCTGTGCAATACAATTCATAAATCCATAGCGTCGCTTCTCAGTAACGTTAGTTCTCAGTAAACTACGACGTTAGCTAGCATGTAAGCTGGTGAGAGAAAGCTAGGGGAAGTTTATAAACAAGCTAGTCAGCTTCATTTCATCGAAGAAGCTAAAAGCGGAGAGTAAACTCCCCAAACACACGGAAAACAATAAAGACACACAGTAAAGGCCGTGCAGCTAACTTATTAGTGTTCTGGACGGTAAAGAAAACAGTTCTCGCTCACCGTGGCGTCCAACCGGCTGCACGCGCTTCTCTCTGCTGACACCTCGTGACGTCACCCGGGTTGTGCTGGAGTTCTCGGTCTCGTGCAGGTCACGCATGGTACAAATCAGACCGCTGTTAACTCTCCGCCAGCAGGAGCGTCTTTTCTTAGGTTGACATTTCACAGGCAGTCAAAACAGTGGGGAGTTTAACAGCGAAACGACAGAATAACTCAAATTCAAACGTCACCACCTGCTTCTCATCTGTGCAGTTCATTAGACACCGTTTGGATCTGCGCCTCCTTTGCTCCAGCACACAGATATGTTGTCTTTATGCGTAATGAACAATACACAAAATCACAAGAGCCAGAAGAGCATGTCAACACAAATCAGAAAAAAAAAAAAGGCTTCAACTGGGTCAAATTACAGTCTTTATTCAAGCGTGAACCACAGACTCAAATACCCTCATCAACCAAGAAAACTCAAAAGGACAAAGTTGAAAGTAGCTCATATACTTTGCATGAAAAGACATCTAGCACACATTGTAACTGCAGCACAACTACCAACAGTTCCATCCCAGGAATGTCATCACAATGATTTATAAAGAATATCAGATGTTCAGCACTGTAATTTAACCTCTGTACCAATACAGTACATTTAGAGGACAAGAACTGCAACCACTATTTCAGTTTCAATTGCGTAAAAGAGGATGGGTGTGTCCTTGTTCTAATGTAGCATTTGTTCCATTCATATCTACTTTTCAAGTATCTACACAAAGCTCTGATAAACAGAACCATCCAAAGAACCAGATGGTACTGGTGGAAGACTTTAACGGCAGGATCCCTGATCCTTTTGCTTTCTACTGTAGATTTTTGAGAAATGCGTACACAGACCATGATTAAATCCTAGTCCACCCGGTCAGAAAAGGACATGGACAGGAGAAAACAGGTACAAAAAAAACAACAAACCCATGAAGAGATACTCCACCATTTATTGCATCAGGCCAGTTCATCTCCCCCGTCTCCAAATGAGGTGTAATTTGCATTTGTGTGTTTTTGTGTGTCCATCCATTGTCGAGGATGTTCAAAGTTCCAACAAACAATCACCAGTGTGGATTTTTCTCAACAGTAAAAAAAAACACATGTAACCTCCTTGGGCTTCGTCTTAAGGCATATGAGAAGTCACCGCGGGGATGTGCTGTCAGTTTAGCCTAGCGTCCCATGGTTGGCATGGTAACAGCCGGGCTTGTCACAGTGGCATCCTCAGCCTTCCACTGCGATGTCACAGTCTTGATCTGAGTGTAAAACTGGATGCCCTGGTGGTAAAGAGACATCTGCTGTGTCAGCTACCCGGCACATGTGCTAGTTTTTACTTTCATGCACACCCGAATAACACACTTTGAGATTTACCTGCTTGCCGTAGAAGTTGGTGTCTCCTCTGAATGAGCCTCTGGAGCCAGTGAAGGAGAACATGGGGAGGGGGACGGGGATGGGCACGTTCACACCAATCTGTACAAATCCATATACACCCATTAATAGGATGTCATACATAACAACTATATATTGCTGGCATAACCTTCCCAAAACTGAGGGGGAAACAGTGTGTTTAAAAGTTGCACAAAACACCTTACGTTAAGATTTTCCTTAAAGTCCAAGTTAAGGTTTCACAAAACACCCTTAAGTCTTCTCCTTAAGGTTTTCTTAAAATGTTCACTTGCGTATTTCTCTTTATCTTGGTCTTATACTGAAGGAAGGTTAGTTAAACCGTTGCACAAAAGACCACAACAACCAAAGTAAGGGTAAGAAACTTAAGGTACCTCTGACTGACTATCCTAACCTCAACATGGCAGAGTTTATGCCACAAAAAAAAAAAAATCTTTGAAACATTTGTTTAAAAAGATGAGCTGTTAAATTTGAGAGAAATATCACTTTTGCCTCCTTAAACACTTTATAGCACTAGTCCTGTGAATAAATATTTCCACTTCACATGAACAATGTCTCCGTTTCCTCTTTTCAAAACAGAAAAAACTCCCACACAAAACTGTTTACTCATTGAAGTCTCACAGGTGACTCGCTGAGGACCAAAATAACACTAAAGGTGACCAGTTTGGATCCTGACGGTCAATTTAAAACCATATCTCCAGTGTCCTTTTACACAGCCTTTGTGAAAGCATCTCTCACCTGGCCCACGTCCACCTCATGTGTGTATTTGCGCGCTGTGGCTCCGTTGGTGGTGAAGATGGCAGTGCCGTTGCCGTAGGGGTTGCTGTTGATTAAAGAAATCGCTTCGTCAAGACTGTCGGCCTCCAGGACCACAAGCACTGGGCCAAAGATCTCCTCTCTGTAACACTTCATGTCCGGCTGGAAAAGAACAGCAGAACGGTCACACCGGAGTTTCCTCTAGCACATATCATCATCTAAACTAAACTAAAACCCCACAATGGCATTATTAACACCACATAATCATCCAGCAGGTTCAAAGATTAGGATTTTATATCAAGGAAAGACTTAGATACTTTCTCTTTTAATATGTACCATGTTTGACATGACACAAACACCTTGATGGGTGGGGGAAATAAAATACTTCTGGACTGTGACAGACAAGTTGTCTGGGCAGAAAAATCAGTCTGAATCAATTCAGCATGTTTGATGGAGCTTCAACGTTCTGGTGTTAGATTCTGTCGAGGATAACTACCCCAGCTTCACAGAAATAAGTTGCAATTAATACTTGGTCTATGTCATACTAGGCCATTTTTTAACCTTTGTCTCAGGCAAATCTCACCGAAACATTGCTGAGGATGGTGGGTCCTACAAAGTTCCCATTTTCATATCCCTTGACGTGGGCATTTCTCCCATCCAGCAGCAGCTTGGCCCCTTCATCCACCCCGCTCTGGATCAAAGACTCCACCCTGGCTTTGGCTTCCGGAGAAATCAGGGGACCCACATCTGCCCCAGGCTGATCGCCTTGAAGACACACACACTTGTAAAGTTTCCCCGAGGGGCAGTATCACACTGCAACACTTTATATTAAAATGCATAGGAACAAATACTATTTGAAATGCTCTGCAAATTTGTGTGGACACCGTTACCAATGAAGTTACCTGCGTTCACGCGCAGTGACTTGGAGCGCTCCACCAGCTCTGGCAGCCATTCACGCGAGTCCCCTACAAAAATAGCAGTGGAGAGAGCCATGCACCGCTGGCCAGCTGCTCCGAAGGCAGCACCCACCAGCTGATTGATGGTGTTCTCTTTGTTGGCATCCGGCATCACCACACCATGGTTCTTGGCACCCTAAAATAAAAATAAATGTAGGACGTGGCTCTGTAAGGTTTCTCTCCAGTTAGGCTGTGGGACATCAAATAGCAGCACAGTGCTAATCACATACGTGATTGACAGCTAAGTACTGAGATGTTGTCTTGGCAACAGTGAAAGTAAATATTTTGCTCCATATGACTTTGTCCATAATAATAGGAACAGCGTTTAATATTGGGTTACCATGGGAAAAAATGACTTCAGCCTTGTGAGCCTGATAATGTAAGAGCAGATTCACTCTCAGGATGTTTAAATGTGTAAAAGGAGTACAGGGGGGTCTGGTGTACCATGTTGGACTGCACTCTCTTGCCGTTCTTGGAGCCCCGCTCATAGATGTGCTCTCCAGCTGGGTTGGAGCCCACAAAGCTGATGGCTTTGATGGCTGGATGGTCACAGATGAAGTTCACCGCTATACAAAAGATACAGACGGATATTGTAAATCCTCTCTTCCCTTAAGGCACAATATAAGAGCACAAAGACCTTGGATACGGAGGTTTAAATCCTTTTGCATCAAACGCTTGTGAATTACTTACAGAGATAGGCTGCGCATGTTATGAAATTATTATTATGAAAACTACATATTGCCAGGGGGCATACGATTAGTGCTTGAATCATCCTTTCCTGATTGTTTATTACACACACAGATTGTGTGCTTCTGAAGTAACAGGGAGACGCACACTCACCTCTGTGCTGGCCGTGGATGATATTGAGAGTACCATCTGGTGCCCCGGCATCCTGGAGCAATTTGGCCAGGAGCATGGTGCACCCTGGGACCCGTTCAGAGGGCTTCATCAGGTAGGTGTTGCCACATACCATGCCGATAGGGAACATCCACAGAGGGATCATGGCCGGAAAGTTGAAAGGGGCGATACCAGCGCACACGCCAATCGGTAGCCGGAACGTGTAAGTGTCCATGTCCTTGGTGATGGAAGGTAAGGTCTCACCCAGCATGAGGGATGTAATGCTGCAGGCATGCTCAACCACCTCTGGAGGGGGTGAAGAGGAGGAGAAAGGATGAGGTAACCAATAAAAAAAGTGAAGAGATAAGAAGATCTCACTGAGATATGAGACACACAAACTAATGGATGCATCTCTGAAAATTGTTTTGGTAATATGAGTTATTTAAGATGACAGGTTGATTTCATGTCTACATTACAATGCATTATCCATTTTGTACTTTATCCTCTTAAGAATAGAAACTAACTGTTAATTGATTTATTTCCCCTATGAATAAACTGTAATAGAACTTGAGAAAACTTCAAACACTATTGGTCCCAGTGCTGCAGGAAATCTCCAGTGCTGGCAGCACACCTGCAGATACTGCCTGTCTTTCAGCTGATAAGCTAAAAGTTAGCATGCCAGAAGAACTCTGGCATCCCAAAACTGGGAGAAGAACCAATTACAAGAAATACTTTGGCAGCTCCATTGTGTAATTACCAAAATATATCTTCCTTTATTTCCAAGTGAGCATGGCTCATGATTCTTGTGCATGCAAGTTTGCTAAAGTGAACAAGTGAGTTCCTCAATGAGTGGAACTGCATAATTATCTTTATATAGCATGCAACTAAAAGCAGAGCCTGCAAAGCGTTTTAGATTTTAGAAACTAAGCAGTCACACTTTAACATCTGAACTTAATTTGATGCTGCAGGGATACTGTTTTGTTACAACTGGATGCTTTGAAAGCATCTTGAGAGGCAGTTTCAGTCTCAGTACGCCAATATGGTCAAAACAGAACCCATGCCCCATCATTAATTTAAAAGGTTCAAGTCACATTTGCAGGGAGTGTGTCACATACAAATAATTAACACCCTGCAGCCACTTAGTTCACCCAGGGAATGGCATAAAGGATTGCCAAAGATAGAGATACTATGGATAATAGTTCGAACAGGCAACACACACACACACACAGTGTGCAATTTTGTTACTTACGGAGTCCTCTAAATACATCTCCCTCTGCATCAGCAAGAGTTTTGCCCTGCTCCAAGGTGATTATTTTCGCCAGTTCTTTCTGAAATATATTTAAAGAAAAAAGGACAAACAGCTAACAATTTATCTGTGGAAAAAAACCCACTAAAAAGATGTACACATACAAACTATATGCTTGCTCCCCAAGTTGTTATGTGTCAGATTCCCCTACAATGTTATCCTTTATGAGCTGCTGGTAGCGCAGGAAGAGCTGCTGCCGGCTGAGGATGGAGGTCTCGGACCAGGAGTGGAAGGCTCTGGTGCAGGAGTCCACAGCTGCCAGCATCTCCTCCTGGGTAGCCTTGGGAACACGTCCTACCACCTCATTAGTGGCCTGAGGAGCAGGAGAAGTCATTATTGCGTGTACATTCATTCATTAATATTAATAACCTAATGTTTGTTTTCTATGCTTTACAGGTAGATGGCTGATTTTTTTATGCCATAATCATCCATCACTGCCTTGCTAGAGGCTTATACTTGACAAGCTGGAGTACAGCCTTGCTGGACCTTTGAAAGACAGAACATGACTGGTTGTGTCAACTGGACTCTGGTTTCTCTCGCTTTACAATCGAAGCTATCAGAAACTAGCAAATAAAGACGCATTTTCCCCTCTCCAATGTTTGTGATTTTACTACAAAGTTGCTCTGGATATTTGTAGTACTGTATATTATAGTACAGACTGCAGACTATTTGTAGGTAGAATACAGTGAATACTTACAGGGTTGTGAATGTCAAGCCATTCAGAGGTGTTGGACTCAACAAACTTGCCGTCGATGAACAGCTTGGTGGTGGGCTAGAAGATCACAGATGCATGTGTTTAAATGTACTTCCTGCCTGGTTACATCATCACTGAGATTATTAAGGACATCTACAGTAATTATCACTACAACATATGCACTGACTTTCTAAAGAATTATTGGTTAATTTTAACATTTGCAAATTTTCTATATCAGGCATTTCTCAAACTGGCATTACGACGAGACTGTGCAGAACACATCGCATTCATTCATTCATTGCCGAGTTATGAAAGCTGGTGAGTGGGAGCTCTTACCGCTGAGGAGGAGTAACATACTCGACCCAGCTGGAGGGGGACCTGCAAGAAACGAAACACCGGACCAACACTTGAGCAACTTCAACTCACATTGAACTCGTTGTGCAGGGTCTAATAAATCAGAGCCATGTCTGAGTGCTCCATTGTGTATCAGACCTGATCACGTGTTGCAAATAAAACCAGCCCTTACCGACATAACTTAACTTAAACATAAATGTTAAATGAATTGCAATGAAGGAGGAGTGGACGGTGTGTAACGTGCGTGTCAGGTAACGACTTTGTTAGCTAGCAGTCAGGTTGTTAGCTATTTTGAGTTGCATAAGCATCAAACAAAACCCAACTGTTCTGAAAAAAATGCGCATGACACCCATGCTCATGTTTTTCAGAACAGTTTTACCCTCTTTTTCAAAAAGGACCGGAGGAGAATTGCTGCCATTGCGGAGCGTCAGGTTTCTCCTTTCTTGCTCCGAAGTCCTTCAGCCGACCCAGAAGACACCGGATAGCAAAGAGAACTTTAGCTAGCAGAAATGTTGCAGAGGACAGGAGCAGGTGGGATACAGTGCTGCACTTTACGACGATCTACAAAACGCCGTCGTTGTGGATGTCCGTGACTGGCAGAGGCGCAGACCATTTGTTAATCTGTGAAAGCTGCTCGCGGCGGCATTCGCTGTGGTCGTTCCGTATGGGCGGGACGGACCCGATTTAAGAGCCAATCACTGCGCGCCATTTACCAGCCGCCCTAAATTACAAGACGTTGATTGGTTGACTTGACAGACTTGAGACGTTATGTGATTGAGGTTTTTAAAAAACCTTCATCGGGAACGTTGGTGTCAAAACGTTGTCTGGTTGCCTTACTACGTCCGGTAGGCCTATTTACCGCGGAAACCCACGTTTTAATATATATTTATGACTGGATAAAATGATCTTTTAAGTGTTAAGGAAACACTTTCTAACACCTACAGGCAGGTAACAGTTTCCATGGTAACATGCTTACAGGCAACATGGAGTTCCTACACTGGAGTTGTCAGGATGTTGCAAGATGGATTGAGTCTTTAGGATTCCCACAATACAAAGTAGGTTAACATACGCCTGACTAAACAGCGATAACACTGACCGTTACAGGATATGTCTCTGTCAGCTTCCAAGACGATATTTCACTTTTCAAAGCTCTGACCTCATTATTCATTTCTGTGACAGGCTTGTTTCACGGAGAACCTCATCACTGGAAGAAAGCTCATATATGTAAATTGTATCTACCTGCCAAGACTTGGAATCACAGATTTTAAAGACATGCAGGTATTAAGAAGAGGCAGAAAGAGATTGATGTTATTATGGAGACGTGGAAACTCACACATAATGTTCAAGGAAGTTTCTCCAGGCTGAGTAGCACCAAGACAATGATGGCACTGTTAAAACTACTGTAGCCTACTGTATACAAAGCGCTCTTACCATCTGGTGCTGAAACGGTAGTTTTTTTTAATGATTGATTTACATTTGGATAAGTGATTAATCATTTAAGTAGCTCAATTCACCAAGTAAAAATACCAATTTGCTGGACATAGCTTTGGGCTCAGCAACTTGTGGCGTAGACATTTTTGCTTGATTGGACTATTCAAAGGCCAAAGTAATAGATTGATTAAAAAAAATGTAATTAAAGATTAACCTATAGAAATAATTGCCATCTGCCTCCTCAGCATTATTTCAAACCAAATGTCTCTCCAGTGAGCTCCAAGTGGACTGTAAACACCACAAAACAGGTGTCTAACTGCATCAAGCGGCTGTTCTTCTCGTCTCTCCCTGAGGTCAGAACTAAATGGGCTAAAAGCGCCTTTTTGTTTTCAGCTCTGCTTTACTTTAAAAGCATCTAAAAAGAGGACAGCTGGTCTCTCCTGGTGACTGTAAACTGATAATGAAATATCTTGAGACAGACAGAGAAAGACAGAAAGAATTGTCTATAACTCTATTAAGTCAAGATTTATATTGGTTTAGCCTGTAAGTCTTTTGATGCATTCTTGGGAATGTAACCAAGCAACCTTTCTTCCCATGATGCCACATTCTTGTTGAGATTCCCTTGAAAGACCAGACACTCTCACTCTCGGTGGGACTACATTATTAAATAAAGGTTAGATACTGTAAACATATACTTTATCAAAGGAATTAACCCTGCTGTGCACCCTACAGGTAATCTCTGCTCGTGTGCGTGAGCTGCTGGGGATCACAGAGACCCTGTGGAGTCGCAGCATTGCTGACCCTCCACGGGACCGCATGGGCCTGTTCCTGGAGAAAAAGAGCCGGACAGGTGAACGGGCAGACAACCTCACCTACCAGCAGTCCCTGGGTCATGTGCATTAGTGGGTCGAGAGCTCGACATGAATCACAGCAGTAAAGGAGCACAGCAAAAACCAAGACATGTCAGTATCATTTCATATCACCAACTGTCAGCGCATGATGACTCCGATGAGACACTCACAGTAGGTCACATGCAGACCTTGACATTAACACTTCCCACCAACAAAATGCTGTTGTTGTTGGCTGGTGAAATCAGACATTAGGTTTTTGTGCAGGTAGCCAACACGTGTTCAGTCTGAAAATCACACACACTCGCAGAGTGAAACAGAGACTGAGTTCGACTCTTTTTTCATACGTGTAATATTAGTGGATTTGTGCGCACATACAGTATAATAAACAATTGAAATAGCTCTTAGCGTTGCAGTTCTGGATAACTATGCTTAAATCACTTAGGCTATTCCTATTGATCTCAAGTGGATGTATTGTAACTGGATGGAGCCATTGATCTGCAGTAGAAATCCTCAGGGTAATTCAGTGGATGACGACAAACACCTATTTGAAAGTTCCAGGAGGCCCCGGGAGCAGTAGCTCATTGTTCTTTGGGGGAAAAAAAACCCACTTAGTCTGCGAGTCCAAGAAGACATACTGTGCCGCTGTATAGACTTATGAACAGGCCACTTTGCCAACTTGCACAAAAGGCCATAGGATCATTGCATCAGATAGTGATGGGTCGAGTGCCAAGCAGACCCACGGGGAGCCAGGGCTTTCAGTTTCAGCCAACTCAACACTTTCTTGCCAATAATCTATGTATACAGGAATATTCAGCTATATGCTACTATATTTGTCTTTACACAGACCAGATGTACCATGCACCAAAGCTTGTATCTAAAGGAATGGATAGCTTTTTAATAACAGTTTTGTTTAAGCCTGCACTGATTGTTGTTCTGGTTAAATTCTAAATCTGATAAACATTTCTTTCTTTCTTTTATATGAATTTCATTTTTAGAGAATTGTATAAGCCTACTGCATTTTCGTGCAGTAGAGTTCAATCTACATGAATAAATGATGATGTCTGCCTGTGAGATAGGCTGGGAGGCACTGCATCTGTCTATGCACACAAATGGTCTTTGTGCAGCTCGGAGCGCACTGATTACCATTCCGAGCACAGCACCTCTGGTCAGAAATGGAGCCGGGTCGGTGGTTGACAGTAGTCCGGGGGCAGAAGGGAGGGGGGGGGGCATATTATGGCAGCAACCTTTCAGTCAATCTGGATTAACTCGCACTGAGCCCTGCGACGCCAGCAAAAGCTCGTGAAAGCGATAGGAACATCTGGCTGGATTCAGCACAGCACCAGTCACTCAGCGCTGTAGATATTAAAGCAGCCTGCCGCTACCAAGGCGTTTTCTCTTCTGGAGGTGCACACATGCGGATGCGCAGCAGAAGGCGATCCTTCCACCGCTGCAGCCACACCGGGACCCTTCAGGTCGCGTTTTCCAGCATTTTTCACGAAAGAGGGGAAGCTGAGTTAGCTACACTTCTCCGACGCGACGGGATCGGAGAAGAGTCGTCCTTTATCTGCTGTTCATGGATTTCTTGAAGGGCATCGCTGGTTTCGCAGGCCGTCACATGTTGTAGGAGCCAAGACGCGTGTTTCGGGATCGGGACACCTGAATTATCTCCAAGAGGCACAGTCGGTCCCATTTTAGGCGAGCCACTCTCAGAATGCTCTCAGCCCTCCCGGGAGGAAATAAGCTCAAAGCCACCCTCCTTTGACTTGGCTTCATGTTTCATCTGCAAGGTAAATTCAATATTTTATAGGCTGCAATTGGTGTGAATTATAGCCTCTGAACTCTTTTGGGGAACTATTTTTCAAGAGGCGCAGTATTTAAGTACTTCTCCAAGGACCCATCTGGAAGGGTTCAGATTTTCCCTTGTGACAGGGGTTGTGGCTGTAAACCACCAGCCCAGGACCTCTACCGCAAGGTCAAAAAATCTCCTCATTTGCCAATGAACGCCATCAGATAGCAATTTTATTCTTAGTATTCACTTGGCTGCATTCTGTGCAGGTTTATTTCTCACCACAGGTGAAACAGAAAATCATGCCCAATGTGGCCGCTCTCGGATATGTGTGCAGGATAAGATTGATTTCAGATGTGAGATCTTTTGTTTTATTATGTGTTTTATCAGCACAGAGGATCAAGTGATAGGATTTCTGCAGGTCTGTGCTGTGGTTAAACCCTAGTTGATATGCAAATTACACATCAGTCATTAAGATGTGATAAAGTCTAAATTAGCCTAAGTAATAACATTGATAATAGGATGAGTGTGTGGGCAGGGGGGCATGTTGCCAGGTGACTGATGAAGACAGGTGAAAATATGATCCTAGTGATTTTTATACAGGATGAGGTATAATGGTCTTGTCTCGTGTTGAGTGTTAGTTATCACATATCTTGTTATTCATGAGTGCCTGAGGCACCATTGTAACTGCTACACCAGTGAAATCAGGCCCACGCCTCATTTTGCTGCTTCTATTTGCTCTTACTGCTATGTTAATGCACTCAGTGATGTAGTTTTAATGCTGCTACCTTTCACTGATAGCAGAGTGATGTGTGGTTCCTGAATGCCGAGGCTGCTCTGCAGACCAGCCCCACATTCACTGACCCAAATTCGCACTCACCACAAAATAAGCTTTTGTTTTTGCTAAAGACGTGCTTTCATTAACACTTTGAAACACTGAGATTATTTGACAGTCACACACTTGCATGCTCGCACACTCACACACACCTGGCCCACATGTATATATATGTATGTATGGGAGTTTTTTATTACACAATACAGTAAGGAGAGAGAATAATATGCATTATTTAGCCATTTTGTTGCTGCATAAATTAGTTAATAGATTCGATGATCATGGGTTCATTTTGGTTGTCCTTATTTTCCCACACTAAGACTGTAACATGAAAACACCCATGTAACAGAGCGTAGTATTTTTTACAAAGAGAGCTAATGATTTAGCTTTTTCTTACACTTCCTGTACCTGAAATCGGCAGATTTGAAAAGCTACAGACCTGCGAACCCAAACTGTGCAGAGTATTCACTTGAGGAGGCCATATTGATATTCTAAGGTGGTGTTCACGGATTCAACATTCCTCTATCCGGAAGAAATCCCTGGTCATAAGCCCCTCACATCAGGGCATGTTACAACAGTGGAAGAATTAAGATCCAAAGTCAGTCACCAGCATTTAAATTTATCTAAAATATGAAAAGTGTTGTTGGATTGATGCACCAGCCAGACGATATCCAGCATATCAAGGTATCACTAAATTTCCTGTGATAATGTGTGAAGGAAAACACTTGGAATTACAAGGGGGAGTTGTAAATGCTGATGAACAGCACTTCTATTGATGCAGTGGGGTCTGCTTAGTATGCTGTCCCCCTGGCACACACGCACACACACACACACACACACATTGCACACAAGCTTGTCTGGCTGAAAAATAATTTCAACCACATCAGAGTTCTACAAGTCATTTAGGTCTTTATTATGCCCAAGACTGGAAAAACGGTAATGATTCAGTCACTCCAAATATTGAATCCAATTCAAAATTAGCTGAGTGTACAATCTTCTTTCTTCTCATCACGGTCATAAACGTTACAATGAGTCTGTTCTGGCTTTCAACCAGAACCTCAATTGCCAAGGCCCTTTCCTCCAGAGAGGACTCTTTGTTCTAAATATTATTAGGTGATCTGAAAATGAGCCACTGATTACATCTCACCCAAAATTGACGTTTTCTGTGTTGCCATGGCATCAAGGCTGTCACCCAAGAGCTATCGCGTTCTAACATTTGGCAGACTCTGTAGGAAAAGGGTGTCACAGCACATACCCACGTTCACAAACACAGATGTGTTAGTTAGACGGTCCATAACAGCATTAGTGTTTGGTCAGGATGTTTGGACTCGGGCTACACGAGCATTTACCCGACAAAACAGCATTTCCACCAGCTTCAGTCAGAATATGATCCACTTCGGCAGATGCAGCAGCTCCATTTGGTCTCATAAAGCAGGCAGGCTGAGGGCCCATTTCACTGCTTTGTCGATACCATTTTACCATCATGTTGCAGCATCAGTTTACCTCCTTGACACAACAGAGCTTATTTTTGGCAGTAGCAGACGTCCGGCTGCTCTTCCCCTGAGCAGCCCAGGTGAGACGCTGCAGAGACTCTGCCATGTGCCATCGTGTGAACCTGCATGGAGGCATACCAAGCGGACTACATCTCATTAACTTCCTCTCGCAGGACTGCTTTCCCTGATTTCCTGCCCAGACGTGGATTGCAGAGGCCTTCTCACATGAGCTCCAGCATAAGTTAGACCATCTGAAAACATATCCCCCATGACCTCACCGGCCGACTGGCATGCAGTATGCTGCATAAGGCTTTTTTTGGCGAATGCTGCCCCAGGGAGACCATAGATATCCTCTGCTACAGTATAGAGCTGCTGCTGCTGCTGCTGCTGCGCATGAATGTTTGTCTCCATAGCTGGGGGTTGTTGTGTAGTGAGCTACCTCTATTAGGCACAAATCCACCCACTGGTGTACGTGTGGGGGTGTGTGCTGTCAGCCTGTTTTGTTCTCTGAGGGCAAAAAGACCTGCTCAGAGGTAGTAAACGGACATTTGATTGACTAAGAAGGAGATTATGGTTAATGCATCAGTAGATTATCTGTTTTCTTGTTTATTTGTGGCCCTCCCAAGTCACCTCACTATAATGAACAGCCCAACTTGCAGGATAATGATTTTCTTGGGCTGTGACATTTAAAGATGAAGTATGTGATTGATGAATGCATTGATTGATTATCTACTTATTTGTTCATGTACCTGATGAGTGCAACCTGTTATGTAAATCTCGGTGGAACAACCATAATTAAATGCAAATTAGGGAGACGGCAACAGATATTTCCTGCCCTGTCTCAGCAGCGAGGGGCTGTCCTTTTGTCCTCACATAACGAATTTTGTAGGGATTACCGTTGCAACTATTCTCTTCACGTTCGGCTGAGTTTTCTTCAGCGGCAAAAAAAAAAAGCCCGTCTCCACCGAGTGAATCAATATCATGTCTTCAGCGCCATCCGAGTCTGGAAGTTGCAGGTCCTCTCCACCTCATTGCACATCCAGAGGCCGTGCCATTCAGAGTCAGAGCAGAAGGTGGTTGGCACACCAACACACTGGTGTACACCGCAGCTTTTGTACACTCCTCTGACAGACACATAAAGTAGATATTAACGTTCTCACATAGATATTTAGGTACCACTTCGCAGCACTGCTTGACACTGAAGTCATCTGCCATCTTTAAGGGGAGTCATGACAACATTTAATGATCTCTCACCAGCTCAGATCTTCGCACCACTGCACCCCAGACTACAATCCACAAAACGGGGCCCTTGTGTGACTTGGTAAAGTTGTCCCTTGTAAAAATGGGTCGAGAAAGACTTTGATTAATTGCTGCCTGATCAGCAGTATTCATGAAAATGTCACACTCATTGCTCTCTCCAATAATATCGTTCCTCCCTCTGCTATTATGGCGCATTTTAAGGCGACCTCGTTCCGGCCTCCTTGTCGGGCTGTGATACATTTTACCCAGCTGTCAAAATGCGACTGTTGCCAGTGGTTGCCATCAGGCTTCCTTTGCTCCCCTTCTCACGTTAGAAACGTGCCCCCACATGGCAAACATGTCACTCCCATCCTGTCTGATGTTTTCTTTACTCGATGATATTTTCCTCATACCCCGACTGTCAAGGTTATTACAGCGTGAGTTGTGTGTCACGGCTTCGGTGCAACAGAAGCTTTTGAAGCATGAAGGTACTCAGTTGGCAGGCTCTGTGCTGAGGCAAGATTTTTATGCACACTCTCCAAGACCCAATGTCGACAATGGGGGCATTACTAGCAAACCACAGAAAGCTATCATCATAAATCAGCCACTCTCTTTGGTATTTAAAGGTTAGCCTTTGGATTTTTACTACAGTTGTGAGATTGGATCTCTTGTTCTCTGTGTTTGATTGGATTGGTGTTCCTTTCAGTGTGCTGTAATGGGACACCCAGAGGGCTGAATATTGCATGTTCATCTAAAATGACACAAAATTTCAGTTCTAAAAATAATCACAGCTAATGTCACTGTCACTCTGGTACATTGTGTGGTGCACCTGCAGAGCTGTGATCTGATCTCCACTTTCTTAGTTTTATGACATGCTATGTCCCTGACAAGGTCTCAGGATTCATCAAATGGATCCCTCCTTATCCCCCATCTCAGTTGTGTCATAAGTAAGAGTAGCTGCAGAGAGAAAATCAATAGCAAGGCATAGCTCATCCTCACTGAGGCACTGGGCCCAATCATCCCTTCCTATTGGCAATACGATCCTGGGAGATATTAGTCTAATTCTGATGAGGCCCTGGATTGCCAGTCTAGACTTTCATCCCTCTGTACACAAACATAAAAAGACTGGCATTATCATATCAAAAAGGTACAATCGGGGGAGCAGAGGATAAAAAGGAGAGCTGTCACAGAAATCACATAAGATTACTGGGGATGTTTCACTCTCAAGTCTGCAGGTGACTAATTAGTTTCATGTCTAATTGCGCACTGTTCATTGTTTGTTCAGGCATTGAATCACTTAGATTCCTGCTCAGAATTTGGACTCTTTAAATCTCAACTGTGAGCTGGCAATGATATGGTTTCAAATCTAGTGGAAAAGCTTTAACTTTTACTGAACAGAATCACACAGTTCCCTTTTTAAAGGAAGAGGTGTAAGTGCAATGTGTAATTACAAAAAGTGCGGTTTGAAAAAGATGATACAAATCACAATCACAGAGCTCATGCTTTGCATTTTCTAACTGCTTAATAAAAAATATGCCCTCTTATTCTGTCTTTTTGCTTTGATCTATTTTAGGTGTATTAAGCTGACTGAAAAGCCAAATGGAGTCTCTCCTGGTTTATCTGATTGTCCTCGGTGTGGCTGTGAAGGCCCACAAAGTTCAAGTCTGCCCTAAACGCTGCGTCTGTCAGGTGCTTAATCCCAACCTGGCGACTTTGTGCGACAAAAAGGGGCTTCTCTTTGTGCCCCCGAACATCGACAGGCACACGGTGGAGATGCGTCTTGGGGATAACTTTGTTACCAGCATCAAACGCAAAGACTTTGCCAACATGACCAAGCTGGTGGACCTGACGCTCTCCCGGAACACTATTGGCGCCATCGTGCCTCATGCTTTCAAAGACCTGGAAAACCTGCGAGCCCTTCACCTCGATAGCAACCGGCTAACCCGCATCACCAACGACACCTTCAGCGGCATGTCCAAGCTGCATCACCTCAACCTCAACAACAACCAGCTCACCCACATCCATATTGGGGCCTTTAATGATCTGACAGCGCTGGAAGAACTGGACTTATCCTACAACAACTTAGAGAGTGCACCGTGGGTGGCCATTCAGAGGATGTCCAATCTACACACTCTTAATTTGGACCACAACATGCTCAGCTACATCCCAGAGGGCACTTTCTCTGGACTGCAGAAGCTTAAGAGGCTTGATGTGACTTCCAACAAGCTCCAGAAGCTTCCTCCTGACCCTATTTTCCAAAGAGCAGGAGTCCTGGCCACCTCTGGGATAATGGGGCCTTTATCGTTCGCCTTGAGCTTCGGAGGGAACCCACTGAGGTGTAATTGTGAGCTGCTCTGGCTGCGGAGGTTGCGGAGGGAGGATGATCTGGAGACCTGTGCCTCACCGCAACACCTCGCTGGACGCTATTTCTGGACTGTTTCAGAGGAAGAATTTCTGTGTGAGCCTCCTCTCATCACCAGGCACTCTCAGGTATAACCTCCAAATAGAGCTGTGCACTGGAAGACATAACACTAGCTACTGTTACACTCTCTGAGCCAGACATGGGATTGTGTGTCAGTTAATCCAAGGTGGCATTTTGTGCTTTCCTCGACTGCTGCACCAAATATTCGCTTTGCAAGTCGTACAAGACTTGTGGGACTCATCTGGGCGGCTCAGCTTACTGAACATTGTAAAATATACAAGACTTTACAAGAGTTTTTAGAGAAGTTCTTTAGCAGGATTTTTAGTTTTAATAAAGCTATTTGCAGGTTTACGATGAAGCTGCGGTGAAGCCCTTATTACACAGTGAAAGCTTACAGTGATTTAGCCCTTGATTCATGCATCCAAACAAAATTATCTGATCAAATCCTTTTGCCAAATAACTACAGCTATATCATCTAATTTACATTCAGCAGACATCTTTTGCATAATTGCAGAGGAAATTATCTTTTACATGGACTCCATCAAAAACGCTGCAATGTACTGTCCTAGTGAATATCCAACCTTCATAGTCATGCTAATTCAACACAATGACAATGATCAGTTCTTCATTATATTTACAGGAAATAAGGGCAATAATTCATTTCTGAAAGTTATTCAGACTTTCTTACGCTAAGCCACACTTGCAGCACAAAGGATTACTGTTTGTCCAAATGGTTTTTCAGTTTTTGGATTAAGTGTGTCTCTGTATTTAACATATGCTAACGTCCTCCCTCTAACTGCCTTCTCTCCCTCTGCTTCAGGAGCTGCAAGCTTTGGAGGGTCAGAGTGTGACTCTGCGCTGTAAGGCCAGGGGCGACCCCGACCCCATTATCCACTGGATTGCCCCTGATGGACGCCTCATGTCCAACTCCTCCAGGGCCGCGGTCCACACAGATGGCACATTGGACATCCTCATCAGTACTGTCAAGGACTCCGGTCTGTTTACGCCCCGGTGGCTGTGCTTGTGTTGTTGACTGAACAAAATTAGTTGTTTGCGTGTGTATGCAGAAGACTATAGGGCTGAAGTATTTGTCTACATCAGGTGATAAAGTTTAGAGTGTGGAAGAGTGTTTGCTTGCACACTGATTAAAGTCACAAAGGAATAAAAAATGACTTTTTCACCGTGGCAAAGTTTCTCAGACCTTTATTTTTCAGTGATTAAATCATCACACGTTAAAAAATTCCATCTTAGAAATTGTTTGACATTTTGGGAAATACACTTATTTGCTTTCTTGCTGAGAGTTAGATAAGAAGATTGACACTACTCTCCATGCCTGTCCATTAAACATGAAGCTACTGTACAGCCAGCAGCCAGTAAGCTTACATTAAATGACGAGTGTAAACGTCTTGGTCAAAGGGTAACATAATCCACCTACCAGCACCAGGTTTTGTTCCTTTTGGACAGAGGCAGGCTTGCTGTTTCCCCCTGCTTCCAGTCTTTATGCTAAGCTAAGCTAACCGGCTCTTTATTTTATATGACAGATATGATCATCATCTAACTCTCTGGAAGACAGCAAAAAAGGGAAATACTACAGAGACCCTGAATTCCCCTGAATTTCATCTTGTGCACACAAGATAAAGAAATATAATCTTTCAGCTCCATATCATTTCCAGAATGTCAAACATTTATTTAACTATGTTTAGATATTAGTTTTTTTGCTACTTGAATGCATGCACAGCTCGCAGTACTTATCTGTGTATCACAATAAATATCAGGAAGGAGAATAATCTAGTCAGTTTGTGTTCCAGGTTCCTTCACCTGCGTGGCCTCCAACCCAGCAGGTGAGGCCCAGCAGACAGTGGATCTGGTCATTGCTAAACTCCCTCATATCACCAACAACACAGTCGCCGAGCGGGAGCCCGACCCCGGATCATCAGATATCGCCACAGTTACCAAGACGGGGGCAGAGGCGGGAGGGTTGCCTCTGGGGAATGCGAAGACGAGCCAGGAGAAGAAAGTGGTAATTGCTGAGGCCACGTCCACCTCGGCCCTGGTCAAGTTTAACTTCCAGAGGAGTATTCCTGGAATACGAATGTTCCAGATCCAGTACAATGGCACCTATGATGATTCACTGGTTTACAGGTAAACAGAAAGACCTGACCTGCTGGGTTAATAAAAAGAATGGAATCACAAGTTGAAGAAGAAAATGTTTTTGTTTATAATAATGGCCAAATAACACAACTTAATCTCGTAAACAAACCTTAAATCTGAATCTAAATGTATGCAAATGCACTTAAGATAATTGGAATCATATTATAAAAATCCCGTCACCCTTATTTTACCTTTATAGTCTACTTGAATGCTTAAATCCCTTTGGATATTTAGTCATTAAGACCTGGACCTGGCTGTCTACATGATTACTTGTGGTGTGTATTAATCCTATCAGGAGGACAGAGTAATGCACTGTATCTGACTTCTTATTCTTTGAATCATAATCCCCCCTTGCTGGAGTGTATCATTTACTATGTGCAAAACCATGATAATGCTTGATCAACAAAATCAAAACAGAATGTCAGCACTAAGCTGCGGACTGATAGGAAGATGAAAGAGTAGTCAGCTAGTGTTTTACAAAAAGCATCAGAGGCCCCTCACATGCCCATCTGAGAAACCAGCGTACACAGCATTCTTTCATCTTTTCCCTCTTTCACTCTGTATTTGGTGCTAATCACTGTGATATGATAGGATCGTCGCACAGACCCCTTTTTTCCGAAGGAACTTCGAAGTCAACACTACGCATGGTGTTTGGCAGCGGCTACAGAATTCAGGAGACATTAGGGAATCGACTCTGTAATCCTGATGCCGCGAACAAAAGGAGGCACCCTGTATCCCCAGCGACTGAAAGCAACCCTTTATCAGTAATGATGCTGGAGAGAATAAATCAAATGTCACTAAAGATTATTCCCAGACAGATCTTAAATAGCCCCGTGAGAGATAAATGATTGTCATGCCATTTTATCCCTTCAAAACAATAAGCTGGATAATCTGATTTGCTTCTGTCTGCTTTCATTTAACCCTCCCTAATTTATGTCAGACCTCACAAAGCTTTTTTTTGTTTTTACAGAATGATACCCCCAACCAGTAAGAGCATACTGGTAAACAACCTGGCGGCTGGTACGAACTATGACCTGTGTGTGCTGGCCATCTACGACGACCAGGTGACTGCGCTGACCGCCACCAGGGTGATAGGTTGTGTCCACTTCACCACAGAGCCGCAGTACCTGAGATGCCATTTCATGCAGTCCCAGTTTCTCGGAGGCACTATTGTGGTTATCATTGGAGGGATTATTGTGGCCTCAGTGCTCGCTTTTATCATCTTCCTCATTGTGCGCTACCGGGTGTGTAACCAAGGAGATGCAGATAAGGTCAGCTTGGCGTGATTCTCTTTGTGTTGTTCTTTTTCTGCTCATTATTTCTGCTGATATTAAAACAGAGCTATCTAATAGAACTGCTTTCATTTATCTCTCTCTTCCCATAATTGTCTCCTGTCATGTTAGGCTCTAGAGATGGGGGATATTCGGTCATTGAGCAGTGATGGACAGCTACAGGGCTGTGGGATTCCCAAGTCCCTTTCCAAGCAGGTCCTTCGTCCAGAGAAGAATGACAAGGACACCCTCAGAGTTGCCCTGCCGCCCCCAGAGCCAGCCAAGCAGCGGCCGCCGGTGGTTGTAGCCACCACCAAACCCTCTGTCCCTGACTGCACTGTCTCTACCTCTGCTGCCAGCCACAGCTGGCACCCAGCCTCCCCAGGCGCTCCGAGGCCCAAACGTTTCAGTGCTCCACCAAAACCCTCAGAGGCTCGCCGAGGTGAAGCTCAGGCAGATGTTGAGCTCGATAACATGAACCGGAATAACTCGTCAGAGGTTCAAATGGCCACAGCCGTCGCTCTGGCTGTTCCTGGCCAGCCCACCAAATGGACTGCTGTTCCCAGGGGTCCACGGCCCCACCAGGCCCCTCAACATTACATGACTGTGCCTGTAGGGGGAGTGAGGGTGAACCGCAGGCACTCCCTTAACGCAGACTCATATAGGGAGCGCTGCTATGTGGCCTACCCCAAAACTGGGGCCAGTCTGCGCTCCAAGCGGAGCCTGTCGATGAGCGGAGAGCTGCCGCAGCTCGAGGGCACAACAAACATTCACCGGGCCAGGGACAAGCTCTCCAGGTCTGAGTGGCTTCTGGAGAGCACTTTATGATTTGGAGTTTATGACCTGCATTCTCTTGTTTTCTTGGATTGGATTTGTGGCCCGTTGTGAAACAGACAGGGATTTTATGCCTTGTTTTGAGCTTTTGTGCTCTCTGTTGAGGGACCTGTAAGCTTCTCTCATATATTTGGGGGCAAGGAAGGCAGACAGGGTTATGGGAAACGCTTCACATTTGTTTTCTACCTTATAACCTCAAAGTTGTCTTTATAACGACATTTGATCAAACTTTGATGAAAGGCACAACAATGTATAAAACTTCATGTACAAAAATGTTTAGTTGTGTGAGATATACATCTCACTACAACCATAAGTGTTCATGTGGTATTGAACGCAGTAACCTGGACATACTGTACTATAACAAAGAAAGAAACATGCAGGGGGGGGGGGGGGTATTATACTTGCAGTCTCATTGCCTGTGACTTAAAGTGATACAATCTCTGTAGACTTTGAACATGATTCTTGTCTCCAGCTCTACAGGCAAACAGACATGTCTTAATTACCTTGGTGGTGGTTCGGAGAGATAATGAATGTGCTTTACATCCCAGAGGTGTGAACAGAATGTAGTAGACAGACAGCACTCCCATCTTTTCACCCCGACACCCCCAGACACAGCACAATGCAGTATTTTTGTGGCACAAGTCGACTCAGCCTAATACTGCCCTCCGGTTTGAATCGATACATTTTTATCACATAATTACATTAAGACTCAAATCTGATAGTATTCCTGTCATGACTGATTTGAGCGACAATTGACCCAACATCAACAGCATGACAGGTGCGGGGAGTAATCTGATATTACGTGTGGATGAAATCCATAGGAATGGTTCATTTCCATATTTTTTACTTACGGACGTTATCGTGTCACGCCGATGACAACCATTGTAAATTAACTTGTTGATGTAAGAGAAACGATAATCACAGGTCTGGGAGGACGTCAGCTCTTGATTTTGCTGTTGTTTCTGTTTGATGTTTACCAGTATAAATAAACCAGTGATAAAAGGGACATACTCAGACATATCTCATTTTCAGCTTGCCTTGTGAATGCTCCCAACTGTTCCCACAAAATCAAGAGAGCAGCCCTCTCTGTGCTGTGAAGTTGTTTCAGAACAAAACAATAGATGCATCCCTCAGTTCAGCAAGCTTCACCAGCCAAAGTGGTAATGAATTTGGGGTTTCAGTAGTCTTGCAGCAACACAATTCCCGGTTCTCTGTGAGTGGTGGACCTCTGACAGATCCCTGCCCTCAGCCCTTGTGTTTGTTCAAAGAGGAGGAGGGAGGCAGATGATGAAAAGAGGCCATGCTAGTCACCAGGGATGCCTTTCGCCTGCGCATCTCCTCGCTCGCCCGACAGCGCGGACGGCAGCCACTGCAGAAACCTGCAGCAGAGGTGTAACACAACCTCCGCAGTGGGAACTCGTGTACGACTAATTCTACAGTTACAGTAATGTCCCCCTGATAGCAGGCCTGACATGATATGCATTATGTGCTGTAATACGAGCTTTGATTTACTGTGTATTTTGGTGGTCGGATGCTGCCTGATTTATTTTTATATACATGCACTGGCATGCCTCTCTATGCATGAAACCTCAAGGGGACCAGCACATTGGGTTGGAAATAACAGCACTATGCAGGGGAAACCTGTTAGATAAGCTGCACATACTGTATGTAAGACATAAATTAATTGCTGTCACCCAAACAGGCTGGATTGAAGCACTTTTATTCATTATTTCCTGCTCATTATGGGTGATTAAAATACTGAGGAGCTTGGCCTGAACCTTGGTCCAATCTTTGGCGAGAACCAGAGGTGTATGTTAATAATAGATGCATTTCTGGGGATAGAGAGACAGAGAACGAGGGGAGGAGAGGAGGCGAAGCAGAGAGGAGTAGATGGAAGGTTTTGTGAAACAAATACACCGAAGAGGGTGGGAGGCGGAGAGGCAGGGGTGAGGATGAAGAAACAGAGAGGGAGCGAGAGGTGCAGAGACGAAAGCGAGACAGCTCAGAGTTGGAGAAAGGGAGAATAGAGGAAGAGGGAACGGGGAGCTGAGAGTTGGAAAGAATGTAGAGCGAAACAGAGTGCAGGAGACAGAGAAAAAGAACATTCTTTGTAAGGCAGCCATGCAGCCCCTGGCTCTTCGGTATTCAGTGCACCTTCACAAAGGGGATGGGGGAGGGGAGGAGGCAGCGCTAGGGTGAGTGGGGGTGATAGGCCGCGACTGGAGGTCTGGCAACTAGCAGAGCGGAGTGAGCCTTGCAGCCAGATCAGAACCACACGCTCCCTTTCACAACACTGCACGAGCCTGACCCGCTATCCAAGCCCCTATAATGAGTTTCCTGGTCCTTGTCAAGTCTTCCTCCTCCCCACACCACCATTCGACTCCCCCCTCCTCTCCAGTCTACTGTATTGCATCATGCTGACTCACTCCTCTCCACTGCAAGAGTCCTGTCATGCAGTCCCCTTTCCCAAGCACCCACCCACTGGCCCACTTGAGAACTGAACCTGCCAATCTTTCTGAGTCTGACCTGACTTCTACAAACAGACTGACCAAACCCTCCTCAGTCCGGGCTGATTTGATATGCTGCTCAAATGCCACCGGGGTCGGAGTGAAAGTATGAAACATTTTAATTCACCCCACTCCGCTCCTTAACAATAATAGCGTCAATGTTCTGCTGATCAAATTAATGTTCGATTGTCACCGCTAATGGGCCTTTTATCCCTTTGTGTAAGTTTCAGTTGCTTATGACTGGACGAGTCCCTTTACGGAGCACTTAAACCAACATGGCCTCCGATGGCCTTCTTTTAATAACAATCATGATGGGGGGAATATTCCATTGAGGCATTGATGTGTCCAATTTGTGGTCAATTGTCTCATTTAAAGAGATCGTTGGGCCTATTTCAACAAACTGAAGAGCCTATTAGAATCACAGTTAGAGAGGGGTAATGCGAATGCTTAATCGAAGAGGACCGAGATCCTTCAACAAGTGTGTTAGCACCTTTTGCTCTCCGTGCTGCAGCTCAGTGTTTCATTATCTCTGTGCAGCAGGCGGTCTTAGTCAGAGTCACACATGAGACATTGTTCCCTTGGCAAGCATTATCCCTGGGAGTACACGTAGAGAGAGCCTGGGGCCAGATAGCAAATCCATCCAAAACACCACTGATATCCCCCATAGAAGGGGTGCATGCAGAGGGGGAGGTGGCATAGTGTAAAATATGCACAGGCAATTCCAAAGAGTATGCATTATTGAGAGGAGTAAATGGGTCCAGGATGAACATCATGGCTCATTAATAGTGAATGTGATTACTGTTTCTGGGAAAACAGCAGCCTGGGCAAGAGGGGAGATAATTGAAATGGTCAAATCTAAACTAAAGACTTCCTTGTTTACTCACCACCAACTGTTACTGTCTAGTCACATTCGTGATTAAAGCTGATAACTATTGCTACCACGTGTCCTGTTATGATGTTAATTGCTCAAACTTAAAACTACTTTACTCCCCTCTTGACCAGTGGCCTCTGGCGCCTGGATTTGCCGGTTCAAGGGGTTTAGAGAAGGGCTGTAGTCATTCATTTTTTATGATCTCAGCTTTTGAGTCAACTCTGCTTCAATTACCAACAGGATTATGACAAAGCCGCGAGAGAAAATGAGCGAGCATTTTTGAAATTGCATTAGAAAGTGGAGGAGTCGGCTGAGTGAAGGTCACACAGTGGGGGTGCCCACTGAATGACTTTCCCTGTCTGACACGCAGACTTACTAAGTGACACGGCGTCATCCCGCAGCACAGACACCAGATTTATTTTGACGTGGACCCAGCCTATCACGTTGCCCCCCTGAGGGGTTCCCACGCTGAATGAACAGATGCTTCCTCCTTTTCCTCTCCTCTCCTGCCACCTCCCCTCTTTCAGTTACATATGCTCCAGGGTGATGGACGACATAGAGGCTGGCTGCAGCTTACACCAGACATACCAGGCACCATTAGGAACCATTTTCTGCCCATTTGCCTGATAGCTGCTATCGCTTATAGAAGTGATTTGCTCTCTGTCTCTGCGCTGAGTGTCCCCCAATGATGGATCCCTCATTGATTTGCCGGTGTTGGAGATCACTAAGAGTACAGTGCAGCAACCAAGCAGATGTGCCAGTCAGCTCCCAACTATGTATCAGCTGCTGGTGAAGAGGGGGGACAGTTTAAGCCTCTTTAAGGATCTCATTCACAGTGACTTACTAAAAGTGCTTATGCTAATCTTGTTATTGCTTCAGGCTCCTGGTAATGGAGGAAAGGAAGCTGCTGGGAGGTCATTGCTCACATTATTTTGCTCACCCAGTGCACAAGCACTAAGTAGTCCCAAAATATTACATGTTACTGCATGCATGCATGCCTGCATTTTACTTGGCCATTGCTGAATCATTTCTTTATGCACACTCTCCAAAATCTGCATGGCTTCAAGGCTTTCATAACCAGCTCACACAGATTATGAATTGTCTGGGTTTCTGTGTGCTAATTGTATTTATTGCTCAGCGTGATCTCATCTAAGCGGGCTTGTTAAATTGAGATATCAAACCATAGTATTACGTTTGACATGAATTTCACACTAATTGGTCATATAAAGTGTACACGCCAACACACATGGCGATATGGACAGAAAATAGCAGTGGCCCCACAGCTATTGTTTGATAAGTTGTCATCCACTGCAGCTGATGGGACAGAGCCACTGCGGGGAAAACTGAGAATGTCAGGTAGCTCTTCATAAACAAGGCTTTAAAGGTCTGTTGATCTGACTGTGGCCATGTTTGCGATGCACAAACCTGCAGGCCGCTCACACCTGTACAGTCAGTGATTTGAAATGGAGATGCAGTGGCTGTGCTCTTTTGAAGAGAGCTCACCCTTAGTGACCGGGTGGAGCGAAGCGGGGGACAAGATGAGGATCGTGAAATGAATCATTAATCAAATAAAGGTCGTTTTGTGATTGACGTCTGGTGGCTGATGGGGAAAGACTGAGGCACGAGGGGGCGAGAGAAGGAAAGACACAGAGAGAGAAAGGACAGTAGCCCTACAATGCTCACACAATCTGGACCAATCAAATTACAGCTAAAGAGAAAGTACAGTACATCAACCACTTGGGCGTCTTCTACAAAAACACAAAGTAGACTTTGCTATATGGCATTGAATAAACACTACCAGATTATCTGACCACAAGCAGGAAGTGAAAAAGACATGAACTAAATCCAAAGTGAGTGACCACAACCTGGCCATTGAAACTGGAGGACAAAGACAAACCTGGAAACCCAGAGAAGAGACAGTCCGTCAAAAACAAGAGATAGCGACTGAGCAACACTTACTGCTACACTGCAGCCTGTGTAAAGACAGAAGATCCAAAATAAAACTCACAACACTATACTAAAAGTAAAAGTGCATTCAACAGTATACTAATGTAAAGGTACACAAGGATTAGCAGCAAAATGGACTTATGTATAAATAGTAGAAGGACTTGGCCCTTGTGACTGATACATTTTTTAATATAACATTTGTTAATGCTGATGCGTGAATAATGACTGTTTATATACAAGAAGTTTTCAAATTAGGGGTTTTGCCCCCTCCAAAGGATCACAAGATAAAGATAAAGATAGAGGGGTTGTGAGAGGATTAATAAGGTAGGAAAGAGGAAAATACAAAGTTCTACACAGATTTGTATATATGTTTTAGACTTTTGTGTATGCGATGCTTTTTTTGTGAAATATTAGATATATAGTCATCTTTGGGCCTCAATGTAAGGAGCCCAAACTATTAGACAAATAAAAATAACAATATAAAGGTTGAGAGCCACTGGTTAAATCTTTAACAATATATTGTCTTTCATAAACTCTTCATATGTTTTTCTTAATGTAACATCTTAATCTGAAAAGTAACAATACCTACAGCTGTCAGCTAAACATAATGCAGTAAAAGTACATTATTTTCCTACAAAATGAAGTATAATGTAGCATAAAATGGAAATACTCAAGTAAAGTACAAGTACTGCAAAATTGTGCTTACGGTAAGTACAGTACTTGCAAAGTAAATGCACTTGCTTTCCACCACTAAAATCAGTTAATTAAATAGTAATAATATTAATAATCCAAAATAATCAAAATTTTTCAGAGCTCAAGATCACATCTTCAAATTCAAACAGTTTAAATCTAAAGATGCGACGCTTATAACAATATAAAAACAGCACATTCTCACATGTGGGAAGTTAGAACCAGCATTTTGAATGGCCTGAATAATTAATACTTTAATGATTACCTGGTGATTAGTATAGTACATAGTGTTGTAATGTGCACACCATTTGCTGTCTTTTTTACATTGTGAATTATTATAATTACATTGCAAACCTTGTACAACCTACTTTGGCAACACTCTAGTTAATTATGGCCATGCCAATGAAGCACATTTGCGTTTGACAGACAGAGAGAGGATGAGAGAGGAGACAGGCGCACACAGATAGAGAGGCAGAGGAAAGAGGGAAAGGCAGTCTATATATAGGTAGAGACAGACTCGGAGAGACAAGGGGAGCTGATAAGAGAACCAGAGGTGGAGAAGACGGTGAGATGTAGAAAGAACAGAAAACTGAAAGATGAATTACAACCTGTACTGTTGTTTGGTATGACACAAAGAAATAAAGACAGGAATAAAAACCCAACTGTCTTGACATTTAAAGCTTTCAAACGAGTGTTGTACGCAGCCTAAAAATCTGCTGTAGCGAAGCTGACTGGGTGGAGCGTTGTGCTCTACGTCTGCAGTGGCAGTCCTGGTATTCAGGGGGTATCTCAGCCTCTCTCTCCCTTTCTCTCTCTCTCACACACACACACACACACACACACACACACACACTAACTCTCTCCTCTGTTACCGTGGCAACATATTTTCTGCATGGAAATAGCATCTCTTGCTGTGCCCACCGCAAAAAAAAAAAAAAAAAAAGAGGCACTTCAAGAGATTTAAACGTGTCTAGAACAGATTTAAGTTCAGAGATCTGAGCTACAGATTGGTTGGAATTGAGTTACACTGTTCTGCATGGCTTACAATCAAATTGGCTGTGTGATGGAGCAACGCAGGAGTTAAGTATAATAGTCACTGACAGGCTTTCACTATATGTAACCAAAGATGTAGTAGAAGATATATCTACATATAAGTACAATTGATTATTTGCTGAATACACTTTATTCACCTGTAATGGGCTTAGGCAAGTGCCTAAACAGAATACACTAAATGAATGTAATAAATCTTATGCAATTTAATGTTTGCCTGAGGATGTATTTACATCTAATACCACGTGACTGTGAAATTCAGCTCTTGACAAGTAGAGCACAAGCGAGAGACAGATCCTTTGCGGAAATGTTATTAAGAAATGGGCAATAAATAATAAACCACAGAGGGCTGAGGGTTTATCTGCACAGATTTCCTCATTCAGTCTCCACTCACAGATGAAGGGGTTTAGTGCAGAACCTGTGGGTTTCTCACCGCTGAGGCTGCCTGGTATGCTTCAATGTGATAAACCTCTGTTTGCTTGCCGCTAGTGCAACAGAGAGAGAGAGAGAGGGAGAGAGGGAGGGAGAGAGAGAGAAACTAATGAAAGAGTAAAAATACCCAGGCGTCGAGATTGTAGGTGAGATCACACTCGGCTGCAAATAAGCTCAGATTTGGCCAAAGCAGAGAGAGAAAGCAAGAAAGGGAATAACATCCAGGTGAACATGCAGCACAGAATTAAAAATAGCAGGGAAAACACACACACACACACGCACACACACACACACACACACAAGTGCCTTGACTCCTGGGAGAGAGAAGCCATAATGAAGTAAGCATCTGAAAGAGAGCAGGTGTTGGAGGCTTGACAGACTTCAGCTGCATAACAAGTAGCGCATTTACTCTCCCCTGCCTTTGTCAATCAAAACAACCAATCCCGTGAATAAGTGCTTGCTTCGAAAAAAAAAAGAAGCATGAACCCCAAGTGGAATCATGCCTGAATCAGCCTTTACATACTGGGGGTGGACTTACACATCTCTCCAGTCAAGGTTGGTCTCAGGTACAGGTTCTGAATTTTAAGCAGGAGGTCTGGGCTGTTTGGAGTCTGAAAAAGCCAATAAGACATAAAGAATGAGCTTTGAGCTAAATCAATTCATTTCCTCACCAGAAACACAAAGCAACACAGCTCCCTTTTGTTTGTCTCTTCCTCTGTGATCGCTCTGGGTGGCAAACAGTCCAGAGTCAAAAAGACAGACTCAGGAGAAAACTCCTCAAACAGCACACTTTGCTTCACACAGACACAGGCTTGACTGCCTGGGGATCAGCACCATGGATAGCACTTGTCACCTGGGTAAAAGCCATTAGAGCTTAGTGCCAGAAGGGGGCAGTAAGAGCTGGTCTGGAGTCTGCAACAGGATGACCAGGATCAGGCCAAAGAGCAGGATCTTAACAGGACGCTGAGGCAGGCAGTTGTGCTAATCCTGCTGGCTGAGCAGAAAAAGGAATGGATTTATGTGTAAACTCAAAAACTGCAAGTGGAGACCCGAGAAGGAAGGAAATTTCACCGAGCTAATACAGCTTTTAAAAAGTCTGTTATCCTGAGTCAGGATAACGGATATTTATATTTTCTTTTCATTATTTCTCTAAAAAACAGGCTACACTTTGGGAAGCCTGTGGTGAGTTCAATAACCACAAGAATTGAGACTGCAATGGTGAATTTACAGCTGAGTGAAGCTCATTTTTACACATGTAGCTGTGAATATTTTATTAGTCTACTTAGTGAAATGAATTGAAAATACACAAAACAACACGTTAAAAAGATGTCCCTGTGGCAAGCTAAAATTGACATTTTAACACTTTTCTGACTTTTTATAGACCAAACAATGAATTGATTAATTGAATAAATGATTAGTATCGATAATTGAGAATCAATTATTCCTAATTGTTATTAGGAAGTTATTAGTTATTATTCCTAATTGTTATTAGGAATAATTATCCATTACAAAATCATGTTCCCGCATTAAAGAGTAAAAGAGCATAGGCTTTTGCAAATAAAAAAAATAAAAGCACTCAATTTGCAGAATGACCCCTGTCATTGTTTTATTATTACTGGATCATTATTACTGAGGCATTGACATGTCAGTACTTTAATATTGTATCCGGCCTGCTCGAGGAGCTCATTTTAACTGCTTTTTGTACACATTACTCTATAACAATGGAGCACAATTTTATAAACTTTTATAAGCTCATTTACAAAAACATATAAATACAAAAACAAAATATTTTGACAAATTTGAATCTGCATAGTAATTGGTAACATTAGCTGTCAATTACATGTATTTCCCTCAGAAATATAGTGGAGAAGAAGTGATATAAGAAGAATCTCATAATTGTACTTACGTCAATTTACTTTCCACCACTGACGACATTTTCAGGAATTGTGTAAATGTGCGGGACACCAAGCACCGCTTTCACAGTGGAGTAGAAAAATAAAATCCAAACAATAAGAATACCTGGCAGTAAAAAAGTTACTGTTGATCTTCATACATGACTGATCTGAAATGTTATGAAAGACTTCCTCATATGTAGAAAGACACTTTGCACACTGGTATGCTTTGGAAAATGGATTAGAGCTGCAACTAATGATTACTTTCATTGTTGATTAATCTGCCAATTATATTGATTGTCTTCTTCATAGTGAAATTCCCAAAGCCCAAGGCAATGTCTTTCAACCTGTCATTTTATCCAATCATCAGTCCAAAACCAAAAGATATTCAACTTACCACCACGAGAAGGAAAAGCAGCAAATTCTCACATTTGTGAAGTTGGAACTAGAGAACGTTTGGCATTTGTGCTGGAAACATGACAATTATCAAAAGGTTTTCCCTTTTACTTTTCGGATTTATATTCTACCTAATATGAATTAAATGGGCTAAAATATGCCAACTGATAAGGCAACAGACAAATAAATACATTCAACAATTACCACTAATATAGATTCTGTCAGAGGAAATTTGTCTAAAATGTTTACCAAACTCTAGTTAATCAAAAAGATACACTTAATAAAAGCTTTCGTATATTTTGACAGATTTGGAATGACCCATTTTATTGTGGGCAGTTGAGATACATGGGTGTAAATATCAACAAAGGAAGTTAATGGTTGACATCTGTACATTACATTCCAACAAATAAAGTGATGGTCTCGCAGTCAATTCAAGGTACGCTTCAGATACTGAGACACGCTCTGAGTACGTTTATATTACTCATTCATCTGTGTAAAGACAGTTCATAGAAAATATAAAGCAACTCATGACTAAAAGTTTAATTGGTTAACACTTTAAATCACACCTCTATCTATGTCTACGTAATTTCAATACAGCCATACAATACAAGTATACAGGGTTATTTTGTGGTTAGAGAAAAATACAACCAAAGAGTGTATGGAAATGCAAACATACAGCTGCTTTTAAACTTCTCATACATGTGAAACAGGTCACACAAGGCAGAGGCCTTTTGTATCATAGGTACGATCTCATAATGCAGGAGGGGAAAGAAAATATCACCATTTTACTACATAGCCTGAGTCAAGTGTACAATATGCACACTTGAGGAAAATAAAAGCTATGTGAGAAAATAAAAATACTAATAGGTTGCTGCTTCTCTCCTCACTCTGGTAAAAATAAGTCTCTGATGTTTGTCCATGAGTTCCATCTTCTGGCAGCTGAGTGCCACTGGAGAAACAGGGGACTGTGTTGGCCTGGGCTTTGGGGAATAGTCAGTGTTCTTCATCCAATATAACAGCAGAAGAAAGGGGACGCAGGAAAGCTAGCTGAACTTCAGTGTTTTTAAGTCTTTTAATCTGTCAGATTTTCCCATATAAATCAATAAGTCTTAAGCTTTTCATTCCGTCTTCACATGTGCCGCTAGGATGCTCTTTTTTCGTCTGTGTGACGCTGGTGAATGGGTTCTCATTGGTTATTTTTGGCTTTGGCGTGTGTGAGAATGTGAGACTTTAGGTTGGTCGACTGTGCGAACTTCTTATTGCAGCCGTCGAAAGGGCAGACGTAGGGTCGGTCTCCAGTGTGGATCCGCACATGTGTGCGCAGGTTGAAGTCAAGAGAAAACCTTTTCCCGCAGCCTTCAAAGGTACACTAAAAGAAAAGAGAGGAGCAGAGGAGTCAGACTTCATGTTGATCATACACTGTGTGATTTCCAACTGGGATAAATTGACTATTCGTTAAACTCCCCCCAAACAGCGGTTGTCCAATTACATCTTAGCAAAGATTTCTCCACATGCTGAAGCGGTGTGCTTCTCTGCATATTAAGAGTTTTTTACCCTTCACAAAACTAAACGCAAGAGCATAATTGTAAGGAATGGACTAAACCCTGTATTTATCTGCTCTAATGCAAGCTGCAAACATTAGCATGTCTTGCTAACTAGCTCACTTCCTACAGTAGTAACTGGGTGCAATGGAGCTCATCATAAACTAACTAATATACATCAGTTTGAGGTTGTTTAAAAAAGCATTCCCAACTAGCACATCCACTATGTAGCACATCCACACTGTGTGCACCTGGCCCTTAAGCTAATGTTAGCATCTCTGTCTTACTCTGTAATGGATTTGAGGAAATAAAAAAAACGATAAAAGTAAGTAGTCAAACTGGGTTACGCGAGAACAAAACTCAGATCTTACGTTTTCCCTCATCACAGTACTACTAGGACTAACTAGCTTTACACTGCAATACAAAAACTAGTTTCTCTTGTTCAGTTGGTGAGGATGCTAACTTCTTTTATTAGGTAGCCAACTAGCGACAGCTGTTACTGTAAACTTTGATAGAGACAGCTGCCATTTCAGCCAGCAAAATCAACGGTTGCCTCCTAACAATGAGATGCCTGCTTTTGTCTACTTCTGTGTGAATCAAGGAAACAGCGTTTGAAAAATGACAAAAAAATGTTTTTATCTGTCGTCGATATTGTATCACTGCATGAGCAAGAACAGAACGCATAACAGGCGTAGCAATAGTAATTAAGGAGACGAGGACCGGCAAACAGTCAATTGAAAAGGACTGATTTACATCAAAAATACCAGCCAAAATATATAATTGTGACTTCACTTATGTCAGTAGTTATAGAGGGTAAATTAAAATAATGACAGAGAATTTTGGAGCATAGTCTGAGTTTAAGACCATGCAAAGACTCAGTGTTACCAGTGAGTGTGATGGGGGAGCCTTTGATTTATACACCAAAGACAAAGTTTTGCTGGCATTTGGTACTTGGTGGGTGATCATTTTGAACCCCATGAGCGAGCAATTACTTATTATCCCATTCTCCTTAGCTTGAATTTGGATTAAAATTCTGATGGGCTTATACGCTTAAAATGTAAAAATAGTACAAGTGTATGTGTGTGGGTGAGTGTGAAGTTAGTCCAGATGCCAACCTGGAAGGGTTTCTCTCCTGTGTGAACAAGTTGGTGACGTTTGAGTTTGGAGCTCTCGACAAACGCCTTGCCGCACTCTGCGCAGACGTGTACGCGGGGCCCGTGAGTGTGGAGATGCTTCCTCATGGCCGAGTTGTCCCTGAACATCTTTGTGCAGCCCTGGGAAGCAGAGAAAGTGCAGCACGGAGTTGACCAATAACACATGGTACTTTATACACAAATACAAATGTCAAGTGTCATTGGCAGTTTTTTCTCCTTTCATCCGGTTTCGATTCTGAAAAGAAGTGAAGCTGTCTCTATTTTTCCCTATGGTGGTAATGTACCTTCAACAGCTTCACACTCCAACAGCAGACTGTTCACAGAGCAAATAAAAGCCTTTACATTACCTAAACATGTCAAGCTCAGATAAGGCTTGATTGTTCTTGTAAGTACATGAAAATCAATAAGCTCAAGTGATTTCTTCATTTCTTTAATTACCCTTTAGAGAAATGTTCAATTACACAGAAAGCAACAAAACAACAATGTAAGACTACCAAACCTGTCAGGAACTAGGAACTCTGTTTGATCAAAGTGGATCATGGTTGTAAGACTCACTTTATGAGGACAGGCTATCGTCCGGGGGGCGTCGTCTTCTTTGACTTTCCTGGGCTTCATCCTGTTTAGAAAAGAAAGGACATGGTTTGGGGTTTCAAACAAACAAAAGCAGACACATGGCGAAAGTCTTCCCTTTTACACAAGCACCCCTGTCATCTACTAGTGCAGTATTAATGTTGATTGTTTCAGTTAATCAATAACCAATATCAGGAAGAGGCTGTCTGTTACAGTAGAAACTTCCCCACGTCACATCTCACCTCGAGATGCTGTGGTTTACATAAAGTCCAACACACAGTGAACGTTATTATCGTAATTACATTATACTCGCTCGCTGTGAAACATTCACTGGTACGGCCATAAAATATGCCTGATTTACATTTAACTGACCTGTACTTACAAGGCTACTAGAGCCGAAACAATTGGTCGATTAATCTGCAACATTTTTAATAATCAAGTTTCTGGTTGTTGTTGTTTTTTGTAGTTTAATAGTGTTAATATTTGCCATTGTATCTTTTGGTTTTGAACTTCTTTGAGAAATTAAATTACAAAATAATTGGGTAATCTATAATTAGTTAGTAGACTTGTTTTCTTCCTTTAACTCCTTTGGGTGTCACTTGAGGTTTGACCAAGATGCCTCAACAGACAGCACCAAAATACAACCTGACACTTTTCTGCAGCTGCAGCACAGACACTATTTTGTGATCAATTATTCAGCATTTCATAACAAAATACAATGTGATAAGGGTCTATAATACTTCTTTACTTCAGCACACGGTCATAATGGTATACCTTCCCCCAATAACTACTATACAGTTTGCTTGTTTTGTTTTTTTAAGAAATATATCTACATGCAATTTGCTTTGTTGAATTTAGCTTAGATTTTTTAACATATTGTATATATCATATATTGAATGTTATATTTATAATATTATTTTCACATTTTCTAATCTAATAATCATGATTAATTGCACACTTGTCTTAAAGCACAGCGCTAAGAGTATCAATGTGCATTTAACTACACTTATTGTTTGAGCATGTGAACAATCAAATCCCTTTCTATCTTAAATGAGAAAAAAACCCAAAAGAAGCTAAATTCCAATACATTCAAAAGTGCATAACAATGTTGTAAAACTAAAACGGTCTGATTGTGTGTAGCGTGTCAGCCAGTGTGTGAAATACACTGTCTCGGACCCTCTAATTAACTAGGACAACTTCTCCCGCAGAGAATGAAAATGAGTTCATGGCTGATGTGCATGTGTATACATACAGGTTTTTTTTATACCATGCCATGAGACTCAGTCAGTAAGACACACACACACACACACACACATAGACTCTCACTCACCTGGCAAACTCGGCCAGCTGTTTGGGGTCTGAGAGGTCGATCCCAGGGATGCCACCAGGGGGCAGCTTCTTCCCTGTCATGTACTCGGAGTAATCTGGAGGGGAGTTCTCCCCGACGATCTGCTCCTCCACCACTGACTCATGGTCAATGTCTTTATCATCTAGAAATACATTACAGAGACTGAACCGATAACATATTGGTTTTCCCCTAACTACTAGTCTGGGGGAGGGCAAAAACATCTGCATTGGCCAGGAGTCATATTATTGTTGCATAACTTCTTGGAAATTCCATTCACTGAAAAATGTCCTCTCTCTCCATATATTCACTTCCGTTGCCTCCAAATCCAGCGAGAGGAATATGGAGAAAATACATTTAAAAATGTTTAGGGGCTCCACGCATATGTTAGCTATTTTTGTCTCCATTAGTGAGCTAATGCAATGTGATTCAGACTAGTTTGTTCTCAACAGGACCAAGACAACAACATTTTAAAAAGATTCTTTATAGTCTTACTCCAAAGAACGGAGATGACTTTTAAACAGACATATTGAATTAACTTTATCAGAATCAGAATTAGCTTTATTGGCCAGGTATGTGTACATACTAGGAATTTGACTCTGGTATTTATCTCACTCTCAATGTACATACATGCAGTAGACCAACAATTGGCCTTTTTATTTTAAAATCTGTACTGTAAAATCTGAAAAATTGCAAACTTCTATTTAAAATGTTGTATAATGCCTTTTAAAAGAGTCACTTGACTTTTAAAATATAATTCTAATAAATAAAGGTTGTATGTTTTTTATCCGTGTACTACTTTACGGAAAAGAAAAACTACTTCTGCTGAAAAAATGTAATACCAAATTTGATGCTAACGATACCTTGCAAACTGCAGTAACAAACCAAACATATCAAATGTGCGCAGTACAAAATGAAGGACAGGGTTAAGCAGGGACGACCAATAATAGAAAGAAAACTAATAACTACAATTAGATGAAATTTATTTTTTGGCTTCATTTTCAGTCGAAATACACGATTAAAATGACCGAAAAGAACGTGAAAATAAATCTAAGGCGTGGTATTCTTACTTTATAAAAGTGGTATTTCTCAAGTAGACACAATAATTTATGGCTTCCTTCAATTAAGACGTGTCAAAATAAGAAGCAAAACTGTTTAAACCTACTTTAAACTAACCAGCAGAGTGCACTATAAATAGCTCCAGATAGCTGCTGTGTCTTCAACAAAGTAAGGTGGTAGAGTATCACTAAGGAATATGATAATATGTTACACCACAATGAGCAACTTTAGAAAATATGTATTAAGCGCTTGGGTGCATTTTTGAAGCCCCTTCCCAGTGACGATGTATTACCCCCTAGTTAACGTCACATTGCAGGCACAGTGCACGGAGGCAGCAGTTAGCCTGACGCAACGCTGTCTGCTGAACTACCACCAACAACAACTGGAGCTAACTGCTAAACGGTTTACTGGCCAAATACAGCCTGAATAACATTTTCACGCATATTAAACTCTTGACGGACTTTGACATAACCATCCGGCGCGACACCAGCTGCTGTTTAGCAGCGCGCTCGCCTTAATTTTGGGGCCTGCAGATATCCTAAACTCAGCTGTCTATCTCCCCCAAGCACCGCCGCCATCTCTGCCTGGCCGTGGCTATCGCCATTTTTTCGGGGCCGCCGCCATACTTACTAGTCTCGGGGAATATGGCGGCGCCCAGCAACACTTAAAACATGGCCTCCCTTCAAAACAAAAACATTTCGCTAGAGTACAGTAGTGTTTTGCATCGAAAACTTGCACTATTTGTCGCTTCTCACGGTAGTGAGACGGACCACTCCAGGAACTAGTCTGGTGCAGCAGGACAACGCCCTGGTAATGAGGCCTCATGCAACGGCTAACAACGGAGATGACAGACACGGCTGAGCTAACGTTACTTACCCGATGCCCACATTGTAACAGAGAACTCCCCCTCCAGTGTCTTTATTTGCACCTGCTTCTGCTCCCATTTTCTTCCGCCAGCTTCCGAGCCGCTTAAATAGCTCTTTTTACCCGCTTTCTTGCCACCAGTGCCGCCTCCCCGTTTCACCCGACCCACTGAGCTCTTTCCAGCCACAGTCACCAAAGTCTGTTCAATGTACTCGTCCTCCACCCCCGGAGCCGGTACCGGGATGAGGATCTGGTCCTCGAAACCACTGCCGCCGTCCGTGTGCAGGTCCGAGTCATCCCCACCGACCACCTCCTCCCGGGTCTGGACCAGGATTACCTCCTGGTGGTGGTGGATCGAGTTGGGGTCGTCCGTGACCAGCGGCTGGAGCGCGATCATGGGCTGCCCGTCGTCGTCGTCGTCGTCGTCGTCATCCCCACCGACCACCGTGGTCTCGATAGTCTCCACCGGTATCGTTTCCACCTCTATCTCGTGGAGCTCCACGATCTCGGCCGGCATCTCCGAGCCGTCTGTCTCAATGTACAGCGTATCTCCGGATGCCATGTTGAATTCCGCCAGCTTGCCTCTCTCATTCACGCCGTGTTGTGCTCCTTTTTGGACCTCACAAACACACTCACACACCCCCAGCTCTGCTCCTGCCTCTGTCTCTTCTCCCTATTCTTCGATAACAACTCTCTTTGCTCCGTCCCACGCCAGTTCTCGTCGCCACTATGCTCTCTAATACAGAAACATCGCGAGACTTTGGCGAACCCAGCTAAAACAGTGTAGCTGGTGGTATTGGAAGTGGTTCCCAAACTTTGTTGACATAAGGTTTGGTTATATTATTCATCTGATATACTTTTTGGATACACATGATTCAACGGGTAAATTACACAATTTTCAGTGGAGTGAACATCTGTTCCAAGTGTTATATTTTAGTAATTATTGCTGCTATTATTATTGAAATTCACAAAGTATTCAACTTGAATGGGAAAGAGCTTTGCATATCCAGCAAACCTTTGGTATTTCTTCAAACATTTTTATTGACCTCGACTGATTGATCATATTTTTTCATTTGGACCTGTTTAATAATCCAGCACAACTGGAAACCTGCAGATTTTTTAATGCCAAAGAATCTGGTTGATTGGGATTTTCAGCTTTTATTATTAGCTCTGTGACCTCAAGTATACAGTGTGGGGATGAATCAATTCTGCTCGTGCTGCATCAGATAAAGTCTATGATTAGATCGAAATAATGATCAAACCTGAGTCTAAATATAGCTATACTGGCTGTAGACAAAGATGGGTCGCCAATTAAAGAAAAAAAACCCGCTGCTCCACTCTATGGGTTCAAGCTTCCCAGCATTTTGCATGTGTTCACACCTCAATCAGTGATGTGACAGCAGGTGTTTTGGACAGTTAAATCAAACACCTGCCGCACATCACTGGTTGTGGTGTTAATCCCATTTTCTTTATTTCTCTCAAACCAAAATGTAATTTCTTGGGTTCATGTGAACTAATGCATTTACACAGGAGTTTATGTTACTGACAGGGTAGCTTACAGTGCTTACCTGCAAAATGTTGTATGTGCACGGAAAGGAAAGTATTCCCTAGCTGGCGATTTTCAATTCCAGTAAAGATAAATGAAAACTAATTTCCATCTTTCTACCTTCATATATCAACCAATTGCATCCAGTGGATGGTAGCAACACATTGTTTAAGTAGCTAACATGCTAGAGCCAAAAAAGCATGTAGTTAGATTATATGTTACCATAAGAGGCTGCAGCAAATAGGACAACACACCACACACCTAAAGTTCAATCTATAAAGTGGTGTTATAATTCATTTGCAAGGAATTTAACATCTACGGATATACCCAGTAAATAAATAAGCTTATACATAAAAACTGTACTAGATTAATTTATTATTTATGGTTGGTCTTTTGAATCTAATAAGAACATATTCTTTGCAGGATATTTTACCAGCATCGTACATTGTGTACAACACTTAAATAACAAGGTTGCACAGAAGATGTTTCACACTTCTCTGTGCTGCACCAGCTGTTATTTATGGCACCTATTCAATGAGTGCATGTTTTTGTGTTGAAAAAACAAATTAAAGTGAAAGGAAAATTACAGTCAGACAAAAGCACCAGACAGGCATCCAAATAGCACCCAAACAAACAGAAAAGGAAACAGACAGCCTAATTTATCCAAGACATTGTTCACAGTTTTATTTGAATTCATTTTAATCTTAGTGCGTTTCATTTTTTTGTTGTCAAACCAGGAAGCACTTTGTCATAAAAGGAGAGAATAAAATGAACAATACTTCACCATATCCTTGCAGCCAATAAACATTTTATTAACAACATGATCACAAATACTCTGGTGTATTATTTAACTTTTTTTTGTTTTTGTTTATAAGATTGCAATATCCAAAGAAGTTTATTCCACCCTCGGTTTCAGGTCAGAGCCTGTTTTTTTTCTGCCATGGTTCCACTCATAGCCGTGTTGGCGAAAAAAGGATAAAAAACCATTAAAAAAATCCTTCAAGTTAGATGATGAGAAAACATTTTTGGATGTGCTTGCAACTGTATCAAAAACAAAAATAAATGAAAACAACCAATATAAAATACAAAAGGCTGACATATAATGATGTGCAATAATAATGATCAACATTATTATTACTATCATATTCTCATTATTATTTCCTCATTATTACCATTGTACTCACTACACTGCTACTACTCATATTAACAATACATTGACAATCATAAAAATGATAGTAATAATAATAACAATGATAGTAATAATAAAAAAATAAAGTTTAAAACAAACTTGTGAAAAAAGCAAAACAAATAAAATCCTGTGAATTTTATCCATTTTCCTTCAGGCCGAGGACAGAGGGGCGAACTGGGCTAACAAACAGACAAAATGTTAAGAAATCAGAGTAATCAGTGCGAGAGTGTGCCCCATTCATGTCCATCTTTCCAAACAAACCAAATGTTACACAGACACGTCTGAGGTGTTGCAGCAACGTTGCTGCGTTGCTTCAACACCACAGCTGAACAGGATGAGTTGATGTCACAGTTTGGGCCTCCGTTCCTGACTTCTCTTCTCCCTCCTCCTCCTCAGGGCCACAGCAGCTGCTGCAGGGGCAATGCTTCAAAAAAGGTGTTTCATGTCGGGGAGTGGCTCTGATAGATTATGTCGTGCTAACTCGACTGAGTTCATTTCTAATGGCTGTAGGCAAAGAAAAAAAAACATAGGAACAAAGTTAGGTTGATTATAAAGGTTAGATTGATAATATATCCTCATAACATAACACACTGTCTTGCCTTTAGAAGCTTAGTTAAAGGGGCACTACGCCGATTTTACACATAGTTTAGTCATCACAACTACTACTACTACTACCACTACTAATGCATTGACAAGGCAATAAACATTCCTATGAGTTTATTTTTGCATTTGCAAATATTCACATTTTTCTTATCTATGTAATTTATTACATGAGTCAACATTTTCATCATCTTTCAAAATATTGTACATTTCTTTATCAAGTACAGATAATATCAGGATTAGCCTGTAATGTATTATAATTTTGTGTGATATTGTACAGTATATGTCTACTATATGTGTTACAG
>JAVQJD010034724.1:0-12481 GCA_036023655.1 Nannoperca australis
CACACACACACACACACACACACACACACACCCACACACACACACACACACACACACACACACACACACACACACACACGTATGTGTATAAGTGCTATCAGCGTGAGTAGAACTCCTGACGACAGACATGAAGCCACTCGGTTCATCTCTTCATTTAAAGGGAAAACAGTTAATCAAATAAAAACCTCTAACCTGTATAAAAATTGTATATACAGCTGGTTACTTAGCTAAGGAACGCTTAGAGCTTCTCAGTAGCTGTGTGTCCTGATGGAGTCTCAAAGCAAAAGTAAACTTCTCCAGCTCATCATGTCACTGTTCTATATCCATCCAACTCGAACGCTGAGTGCTCACTTTCTTCTTACCTTGACAAGAAAGAATGACACCCCGTAGGTTTTCAGAGACCTGGCCAGCTTCACATAGCTGACTTTGGCCTCGATCTCCGTCATGTTCTGGCAGTTTTTGTGTGCCTGCAGAGACCAGACAAAAAGATCAACTCAGGGTGGCATTAAATTAGAGTAGTTGGATCATGACTGATGGACATTTACGATGCTACTTATTGGTTTGTGTTTCCTGCATTTATATACCCTCGCAGAGGGATCAGACGTGACAGGCTGCTGTACCTCCACAGAGTGCAGTTTTTACCTGGAAGATCCTTTTCTCTCCTTTGATCTTGATGTACTCTTTGGGAAGGAACTCCTTTAAACTAAGGAGGAAAGAGCTCAGCTAGAATCAAACAAGCCTCGGGACCATTTCAAGAAGCCAACTCAAAACAGAAATGTCAGATAATAATGCATGTAACCAAAAGACAACAGTGAGTATCAACATAAAGGCAGCACTCACTCCAAGAACCCAGTCTTGTGTTTGGACTCGTTGTGGTCACCGAACTGAATCTGACACTGATAGCCAGAGAACTCGCAGGCCTTGTCAAAGGAGACTGGGTGAGATCCGTTCAAAATGTCATCACGGGCCTGTACACACACACACACACGCGCACGCGCACGCAAACACACACACACACTCGTCAATCCTCAGAATATCATCCACCATCATCAATCAGGAGAACACGTTAATGCGAGTTAATGCGCATGAAAGACTGCTGTCTCCTATTTGAAGGAGAAGTAAAGCACCATTATTACAAGGTTCAAAGACAGGGCCAGCACATGTTCCACTTAAATCCCACTGACTCATATGGCAGCTACATGAGTATTTATCTGCTTCCATATGTTTGGTGGTCACTATCTGTGGAGCGGCATGCTGGGTGTAATAAGACTGGTGTGTTAGGCTCATACAGGAGACATGTCTTTTTCTTTCTATGGTGCATTAGTGCTGAATTCCATTCATGTGTGTATTCATTTATGTTCATTCTGATGAAAATGGCATTGTCTTTCCAGGAGAAAAAGGACAAAAGGAAACTAAAGCATGCCAGTACATCAGGTCAGGAGACCCAGAGAGAGTTATCAGGTCTATGGGAGTAGTTTTTGTACCTGTACGTAAAGCAGGTTGAGCTGGACGGGGTCTCTGGAGTCCACGTTCTGGTCTGAGTAGAAGAACTTCCTCCTCAGCAGCAGCATCTCCGTCTCCTCCACACCCTGTTCCCTCAGCGTCCTGCCATGGTCCAACCAGTTCACTGAGGAAAAACATCAACCAAATAAACTGACGTAGGAGTGGTGAAGACTCAGGGAATGGCAGTGACGGTGCCAAGAGCCTAAGTTATGGTATGATGTTTTTCTCTTATGGTATTAGTATGATATTACAGGGACTGTTTGTTTTGAAAATCATTACTTTGCCAACTCATGCAGTCCAGAGGCCAAGTGAAGAGAAAGAGATGTGCAGGGTTAGATCAAAATTCAAGCACTTTTCAAGCACTTTCAAGGAACTTAAACAAATAAATGTTGAGACTTTTATCATGACATCTAAATTGTTACTATAAAATCTATGAGACAACAAGTCAATATTTCAAGTATGATAAAATATTAATATTTTTGGTTTATGTGTGATTGTGAAACACCAGATTATGTTTAAAAATCAAGCCATTTCAAGGAGCATATTCAAATTCAACCTTGAAGATGATTAAGCATTAAGCATTTACCACACTTTCAAGGCTTCATATCACCACACCGAACAAAGTTTATGACTAGCTGATGTCTCCCAGTCAAACCATGGCACTGCGTCACTGTTGGTCAGTTTCATGGTTTTAGGCTGTGAGGCGAGTGTGTTAAAGGCAGTGAGTGTGTGGGTTTGTGTTTGTCATACACTCATCATCTGTGTGGAGCTTCTGCTTCAGCTTCTCCATCTTCTTATCGTCTCTCAGCAAAGTCTTGTCTCTTTTCAGGGTGCCTGTGGTCTCCTCCTTCTTCTCCTCACCAATGTCTCGCACTAGCGAGTACTCATCATAATTTGTGATGCCTGACACACAAACAGATTCAAGTTACTACATTTACACTGCAGTGCAACACATATTGTGTGGACAGACAAGCAGAAGGACATCAGGGCAGAAATCAGCCAATGGGCAGACATTATTTGGAGTTGTGAGCTGTGTGCGACAGAGCTGACCTATTCTAGCACAGATGGTCATGAGCATGTCACTGACAATCTTGGAGTCGTCCACCATGACAGTCTTCACCGTGCCATCCAGCATGCGGATCTTCAGAGGCCTCTGCTTCTTCTTGTACTCCAGAGTGTCCTGACAGAGAGAGGAGACAAGTCAGGAGCCTGGGTTACTACATGTCAAAATGCAGGCAGATCCTTCAGGCTCCATTATCCATGATAGTTTGAAATCTCCTGAACAGACCACAATAGATTCAAACAAGACATTTTATAGAGTATTATTTTATTTATAAAATAGGGCTCTGAATGAAAGGGCAATATATGTCACCAGATCCCATCTCAACCTCTAGAGGCTCAGATCCAGGCCATTTAGTGTGTTAGCCTAAAAGTGAAGGATTTGTAGCATTTAGTGGTGTGTAGAGGGTGTCCGAGAGTGACTCACCCCATTCCTCAACATGTAATAGTCCAGGGCCTTTCCTGCCTCCAGCCAGATGCCTTTCTTTGGGTCTTCATCAGACAGAAACAGCCCGTAGTCATTGGCTGCAGAAAGAAACAGAAATACTGAGTGAGTCACTGCACGTGTGTTTTTTGGCATACATGCACATGTGGATTTCAGCCACTATGGAGTACTTGTCCATCAGCTTCCACATTTCAAAATGTAACCATTTGTCTCTAGAAGGTAAAAACTGGACCACTTCACATGCTGGAGAGTAGAAACGAGCTGATGAATTAGGCCAAGGCGTTAACTCCTGGTCTTTCCAAATGTGAAATGACTTACAGGTTGGAACAAGTAACTCAAAGAGCGGCTGTTGAAATAGCTTACATAACTCTGCATACACGACAGCTAATATATCTGCGGAGCTTTTAACTGCAGTTCTTCTGCAGAGCCTGTAATCAAGGAGACAAAAGGTAGTAAGGCCACCATTTCTCTGCTCTCAGATACTCTCCTGCAGTCCTCTCCTCGTCCTGGTTGCTTTGTTACACATTTCAGATCTTCAAACTAAACCGAATATAAGACAAAGACAACCTGAGTAAACTCAAAATACACTTTTTAAAATGATAATTTAATTTATTGAAGGAAAGGAAAAGTAATCCAACACCCACTGGCCCTGTGTGGAAACATAATTGCACCGCTAAACTTACTAATTGGTTGGTAGCAGCAATCACTGCAACCAAGCGCTTCTGATAAGTGGAGATTGGTATTTCACTTTGCGCTTTCCTTTAATTCAGCCACACTGGGGGTTTTTGAGCATGAACTGCCAGTCTCAGTAGTCAGGACTTTGATTAGGCCAACCTTCATTTAGTTTCTTTTAAGTGGACTTGCTCATGTCTGTCTGATTGTCTTCCTGCTTTAGATCACGGACTGATGACCGGACAAACTCCCTCAGAATATTCTGGTAGAGAGCAGAATTCATGATTGGGTCAATGATGGCAAACAGACCCGGCCTTGAAGCAGCACAGCATCCCCACACGTGTCTGGCTGTTGGTATGATGTTCTTATTGTGGAATTCTATGTTAGCTTTACGCCAGATGTAACAGGAGCCACGTCTTCCAAAAAATACCAATACTTTCAGCCCACAGAACATTTGACCCAACAGGCTTGAGGGTCATCAATGCATTTTTTTGGCAAATGTGAAGCAAGCCTTTTGGTTCCTCTTGGTTAGCAGTGGATACCAGTCTTTCTTAAGGTGGAATCATGAACGCTGACATTATCTGAGGCGAACAAGGCCTGCATGTTGGTCTGGGTTCTTGGTGACTTCCTGGATGAGTCGACGATGCGGCCTGGAGGACTTTTGGTAGGCCGGCCGCTCCAATAAATAAAATGATCATTTAAATTGTATTTTGAATTTATTCGGGTTGTCTTTGTCTTATATTGAATTTAGTTTGAAGATCTGAAAGGTGTGACAAATACGCAAAGAGAAGAACTCAGGAAGGGTCCTTTTTGATGATACAGTACAAATTCTACATCCGGGTGTTTTACTCAAACTTCCACGTTCACCATCTTTGTGTTTTAGTATCTTTGAGCCTTTTTGGACAATAGACAAGTTATTTACATGTGAATAGAATCACGGTTAATATTATGTGCTGCTTGGAACATTCCTGCGTGACTACTGTATATGTATATATATAGCCAATGGGAAAAGCATGTAGTTCTGGCATTTGATCAGGGTTCATTTTTATCAACAGTTGCAGCTGAGTACTGTGTCAAAGACACAGGGAGTCCAATGCTGCTTCTTAATCTCTGCGACAATCTCCAAAACAAACAACCACATGGCTTGGATAAAGGCTGGGTTATGCTAGAAAAGAACTAGCTCATACGACGTGTTGCTCAACCTCGTCAGAAGGCAAAAAGGTTTATATGGAGCCAGAACAGTTAGTTACATTTGGCACCTAAAAGAAAATTTGGCATTTAAAACAAAACCTTTAGATTCTTATGTTTTTCAATGACAATGTTCAGATTTTTTCTTCATGTCTCTCTTTTTTCATGTTTTCACGCTCGTTTTTTTTTTTTACAATGTCAGTTTTTGGTTTTATCTTTCTGTGTTTTGGCGTTGAGAGGAGGGTTTGAGGTGAGGAGGGACAAGGAGAACGTGACTGATGTATAATTTGCATACTAATAAGATAACGTCACTCTTCACTGTTCCTGAACCACAAGTTCACTGGGATCTCTTGAACAGCAAGTCTGCTTTTGATTAAGGGCTTTAGAATGTAACCTGATGTTAGCTAGATGCGCTCACTCCAAAAATTCTTGTATTAGCAAAAAAATGAGAGCAAAAACAGAAAAAAGAGTGACATGAAAAAAAGAATCTGAACATTGTCATTGAAAAACACATCAGAATGTAAAAAATACTAAATTCAGGTTTCGTTTTTTAAAGCAAAATTATCTTTTCAATGCTAAATGTTACTGTCACTGTTCTGGCTCCATAGACAAAATATGGGAATAACAGTGACAACAGATTGTGTCAAGAGAGAGAACTCACGCTGGCCGAGCTGTGCCTCCGGTACTCTCTCCCTGATTATACGGCAGGCGTCGTAGACCATGGTGGAGGGCTCAAACTGCATGGTCTTCATCACGTTCCCCACGCCGATCTTTAGTGACAGGGCCACCATGATTGCTGCTCTGCACCTCCACCCAACTCACACCTGCATGATGCCCAACAAAGTAGTTAGTCAAGACATATCTTTCATATTTATATAGCCCAATATCACATACAATGTGTCAACAACATCAACAGTTCTGACCCAACAAACTCTTCAAAGACAAGGAAAAACTCTTAATTTGGTGTTGTACACATATTCACATTGTGAATATTGCTGGCATAAGATGTTAATACTGGTTACTTTTCAACTAAACACACACGGTATTGCTTGGATTTGAAAGTTTGGTTCAGCCGAACTCTCTGGCACCTCCCGAACGTCACAAAAGAGGCCGGCTTCCAAAGTCTATAATATGTTGACCCTTTCGACTGTTCGCTCCTTTCGCACCTGGTAAGGCAGAGCACCGAGCTGTAACAGACAGTAGTAGAGCCTCTGGTTCAAATTATTTATAACTCGAACGACTAAAAGGAATCTTTTGTCTCAGCAGAGACTCAGAGCCTGACGGTCGCTGCTGCTCCTGGCTGGTTAGCTCTGTCGCCTCCTACAGTCACTGCTCCCTCACTGCTCTGCTGCTGTGTTTAAATGTGCTGGTAGAGAGACGGTTCATTAGAGGGTGTAGACACCCTTTTAAAAAACATTTAACCTTCTTAATCATTTTATTCAGTTTGTGAGCTTTAGGGGAGCTGGTAGATAGATTTTTTATAGCCTTTAGAGAGAGCCAAAGCTAACCAGCTGATTTGGGTAGCTTCATTGTACTGTACAAACAGCAGCGTGGTATCGATCTTCTCTTCTAACTAATTTCCCAAAATGTCAAACTATTACTTTAACTTTGAAACCAACATGGACGGGGGTGTCCTAAAAGTGCCATGCATGTATTCATAACAGCTAATACACTTGCATGTCAACAGACCATCACAACTGAGCAAACTCAAGCACAGCTGAGAAAGACCATGTAATATGATTGAAAGCTGTGGGAAAAGCTCGTTAGCAGGCCCTTAGCTGGCAGCGTGGTGTCCGTTTCCCTTGAAACAAACAGGATTAAAAGCCTGAACACTTGTCTGGGTCTTTAATAGAAAGGCGACTCCTAATAATACGAGTGAGTGGGTAGGCTTTTATTTTTGGTGCTTTTTACCAACGTTGCCGAAAATCTTTTATTTTGGCACTCTCTCCAAATAAATTCAGTAAAGTGAAGTACATCACAACAGCTCCATCTTCTTGCAAGCTCATCTTTACTGAGGGGATTTCCATAGTTTAAAATGAGGAACGTTATATTTACACGCACACAAGAAACCAGGACTGTGAGAAACCCAGCTCAGACAGGACACGGAGTTACACTATGTATTTATATAATCTGCAAGATGACGACTAGAAAAAACACCATCCAGTCGGTCGATAAACAGATTCCTCTGATAATCTCTAGTTGTTGAGGCAGCACTGTCATCATTTAAGAGTCCAGTGGTTATCACACAAACTATGGCTGTTGTCAAGGAGGTGCTGTGTTGAAGCTTGTGTCTCTTAAAGCAATGTGTCCACAGAGCAACACAGGATGACAACACAGCAGGATCTAACATGTTACAAACTCGTCTCAAAGTGGAAAAAGAGAAGATCAGAGACGCCCTGTTTCCTCATTCTGAAGTGTTTTCTTGGGGCTGATGACGAGCTCAAACTATTCCCCAAAGTAACAAATTACATTTACTCAAAAACATTTAAATATTTCCATGATACGTTACGTTATACTTCTGCTTCACTTCAATTAAATAGGGAAATAGAACACTTTTGACTTCACTTTACAAACAGAAAAAAATATGATCACATACGTTAAATATGATACACTGCTATTGTTGAATCATTACAAGTTCAATTCTCTCCACAGAACATTTCAACGCACCTCAAACATGAATGCATTAGGAATAAGAATATAAAATATAATGATATTGTGCTGGTGGGAACTATTTTAAATGCATGACTTTTGCCATTTCTACATAGTGGAAGTGCTACTTTTGCTTATGTCAAGATTCTGAACCGGTGTTTGAATATTAAAGCACAGCCTACATTTGGACAAAACCAGAAACATATAGCAAACATAACACACAAACACAGGGTTCGTACAGCTTTTTAAGGTTCAAATTCAAGCACTTTAAGAACTTTTAAAAAAGGTACCTTCATCATCACATCTAAATTGTGAAAAGTGCAATTGTATAATAATAATAAAGTGTACAGGATTCCTTTACCCCCACAGCGATAAATGTATATTGTCACTTTGTTTCTTTTACCAGCTGTTCATATTAACTTCATCAGGATTCTCTAATGCTTTCTAATTTTCAGAGTAAGGGATCAACAGAGGACTTACACATGAACGACGAGTGAACGCAAGAAAATAACTTTTTAATATGTTCACAATCAAGCAATTTCCCAACTTTCAAGACTTTGAATGCACCATGCATACGGTGCATTGATTGGTTTTTGATGTACAAATTGGTGATGTACAGCATTTCATTTAAATTCAAAAGGTAAGCTTGTTACACAGTCAGGCGACTGAACATATAAAAAAAAGACCCTGTCAGGACCGTGGACAGGCTTTATCAGGCTACATTAGCCTATCACTGCTTCTGGTACCAAATATTACACCGAGCAATAGAAAAGTACACTCACCACCTAGTGAGAAAAGTGGGCCTGTTGCTAACTAATGTCACTGTGGAAAAACGGCTGGCAGGATGTTTCCTAAATCCACTCTACTGAAATCCGATGTAGGTGGCTGACATAAAGGAGAAGCCTGATTCACAATGTCGTGTGATTGGCAGTTCAAGTCTTCACTGCCTGCACAGTGAATAAATCATGTTCATGTGTACAGGTAAAACATGACACTGGTCGCAGGCTGTGATTAGAGTTGAGTGTGGGGTGAGTCAGACATTCAGACATGTTGGCGCATGTGTTTCTTTCATACATAACATCTGTGTCCACTAGGAAGAGGTGTCATGTTTATCAAACCCCAATGTAAAGAGAAAGGAGCAGGAACAACAAACCACAACATCTGTCAAACAAATGTGAAAGATGTAAATGGACAGATGGATGGAAGACGGACAACCACAATAAGTGCCTTGTTGGTTCCCTCTGTTCTGCTAGAAGACCTTTTGTAGCAGTGCGACCCTGAAATGTAAGACAGAGAACATTTCCTGACAGAATGTTTGATGAACCCATCAGCTTGCTAGCTAGTGTATAAAACGCAGGACAGACCAGATGTTGCAGGAATGGTGTGCTGCTTTAAAGCTTTTTCTTGTGCTTTCCTTTTGACCGATTGACAGTTTCCCTACTGCGAGAGTGTTGTGGAATGTACGTAGATGCTAACTTTTAAGATTATGATAGTGAGGTTTTGTCAACAGTTTTGTCTTTGCTTGAGTCAGAGTTTTGGAAGAATTTGACAGGATAAAATCTTTTTCTGGTTCATTTACGTACGCTAATCACAAGAATCTGAAAGAAGATGCTATAAATCACACTGGATTTCTCCACACAGGGCATTCACTACAGGTTTCAGTAGTTTAGTTTAGTTCCATCTGTCTCAGTTATTCTGCTGACAAGTGCTGAAGGGAAACAAATAACTGACTGGGGTGAATGCCGGGGTTTCCCAAAGCTATTTACTGCACAGGCAGTAAAGAAAATTCTTAGAATAAAAGACGTTTTCAGAGAATCACCCCTTACAGATTAGACTAGATCCTGGTGCAGATGAAAGTTCTTCACAAAGCATCGTAGCCCTTAAGAGAGCTCCTAAGATAACAGCTGCTAGCAGCCGGGAGGAGGACTTTAAATGGATGTAGACATTTCTGAAGCAGAGAAGAGAACGGAGAAAGAGAAAGAGGAAGGAGGCTGAATGACACGCTACAGATTAGATGGTGCACGGATAATTTTTGTGCGCGACACAACACAAGAACGCTTTAATGCCAGAAAAAAGTGCTGAGTGAAAAACACTCAGTTATTTATTCAGTGTTGCAGTGGTGACTTGCATAGACTGGAAAACAATCACAAAAAAAGAAGTTGATGTCCCGCCTCAGTCTCCCTCAAGCCTTTGCCAGATTGTCTTGCGTTCTAGCCAAGCTCTCAAGCCTTTCTGTGACTTTAGCTCTGTTTTCTAGATGGAGAAGATTTTGACTAACCCCGGCCTGTACCTCTGCCTCACTGCATGACCTTTTTGGATGTTTGATGTCAGCCTGCCCACTGTTTTTGCTTCTGCTTTGGTCCAGCCCATTGTTTGTGTTACTTTTTGCATTAAAGCTCTCTTAAGAGACCTCTGTGTTGTCTTCTCCTGAGTCCTCTAACACCAACAGAAGATACTGCTATAAACTCGTTAATGAATCAATCACAAGTGTTTGTTGCTGAGCAGGTAGTGCAGTTTGACAGCTGCTGCTGGAAGGAAGGCTGACAAGAGCGCTGAGACAAACAAAGAGCCAAGAAATGTTAAAGTAGAGCTGAGCAGAACTGCAGAGCTGGATCACAACAATTTGATTGTTTGATCATTTGATCATGGTTGTTGATAAAATACTATTGAATGAATATATGATTGTATTACTACTTTTTAGAAAAGCAGGTGAAGACAGAGTCATCTGGGGCTCCAATAAAAAGGAGGGTCTGTTGAGCGAGGTAGTGTATTATCTTAGGGCTTTTCTGGCCAGAAGCCAGATCTCAGCTGCAGAGTGACAGCACGGACACAGGCAGCAGCATGGCATGAGCTGGCCTCAGAGCTCAGAGGGATCGAATGTCACAACACAGACGCCCTCACATCCTGCTGACACTATATCACAAGCAGTTCCTCCTTCTTTTTCTGGCTCCCTGCTTGATGACAGGCGGATGGAGGAGAGATCTCAGGATGCAGCTATCAAAATGAATGTTGGGTATTGTAGTAACAGATAAAAATAGACTTAATTAGAAAAATAAGCAGCAAAACAGCCTGTTCCTGGCAAATGCCAAAAGTGATCCTGAAGACTGACACAAGATAAAGGTAACCGTTATCTTCCACTCATTGTTATACTCCAACAAGAAATGAGCTGAGCCACAATGAGGAGGGAGATTTGTGTTCAGGTCCTTGTTAAACAGTTTCTATAAAAACTGAATTCACATTGCTGTGAGCGATGTTAATTTGAAACATATGACTCACTGCTGAGTCTACTTTGTAATTTGGTTCCTGAAATGAAAAGATAGTGCTGAGGGCCACACCGCAGTCCCAAGCAGCGCACGTGCGTTGTGAAACCCCTTGCTTTTCATTTCGGCGTCTATGTGAACAGGTTTGAGCAGCCACACAGACAGCGACGACGTGCGGTTCTCAACAAAAATAGACGGTATAAATGATCCGTTTATGGTCTTATTTACAGTACAACTTTCAGTTTCAATGTACAATATGTCACAGACAAAAAAATGTATTGACCACCAGCCTCTTAACCTTTTTCTGTCTAAACTAAATATATATGAAATGCATCATGTAATGAACCATTCCGTTATTGATGGCCGTTTTTAAAGGCAAACTCAGTGTAGAAAGACGGGGCTGGCAGCAGCAGGAAGGCTCTGTGTGGACGCCACAGGCGTGCCCTCGCAGGTCAGCAAGGTAGCCTCATGCGCTGCTCAGGACAGCGGTATGGACAGAGCGTAAAGATAAGATTAATCTCAGATCAAGTCGTGCTTGTCGTTTGCTGTTATTCACTCGAGTGTATTTGAAGTAGAAAGAAGGTGAGTGAGGTAAATACCTGATGTAAAGCGGTGTTTTGGTGATGGCCCTCCTCTCCTGTCTCAGATGATGATGAACTCTAGGTTTCTTCTCTCTGGCTAAAGAAATGGAAAAACACAGACCAGATTACAATCCTTTATATTCAGAAAACACTTTTACTGCCTTAGACTTAGACTTAGATCTAGAAATGCAATGCAAGAGTTAGATAAGCAGGTTAATACTGCTGTCATGTCTGTACAGTAGATACGAAGCTACAGCCAGCGGCTGCTTAGCCTAGCTTAGCACAAAGACAGGAAACAAATGCAAATAGCTAGCCTGGCTTTGTCCACCAGCATCTCTAAAGCTCACTGGTTAACACGTTGCATCTAAAGCAAGTGCTCAGACCTACTAAATGCACAGGTGTGTGCTTCCTAAATCTTCTCCTGATATCTCAAGGGTCAAAGCCAACACCTGAAACCAATTTGGAGCATTACAGCAACGGATCTGCATACTTATGAGACATTCATTCTTGGGTTTTTGATACATTTCTAAAATAATATGGGTTATTGTGGGTAGAATGAATTGCCAAAAAAGGCAATTAATCCATTTTAAATTAAATCTGTGAAGTGAAGGGGTTTATTGTTTATTGTGTTAATGTATAAGTTAAAATACAAGCCGTCCATACCATAACTTCTCAAGGCTCTCATAGTCCACATATAACCAAATACCCACATGTAACAATATACTACTATATTTTTTTTTTTTATCTCCAAACTTGTCCAACCGCCATTCTTTTCTGCAGAAAACACTGCAATTCAGATTGTAAAGTCTAAATCATATGAAGTCAGGTGTGCAAGTCTTTTACTGGCCGACTCTGGGTTTCTCTGCAGCAACATGCACATGCACAGCTCTCAGGCTGCTCACTCAGCACAACACAGAAGGACATTTTGTTGCATTTGCTCAGCACAATATTCAGATATGATTAAAATATGTATGTCTGTATGTATGTGTGTATGAATGTACAGTGATTGAAATATACAATGGTTGAATATCCAGCAGTATTTATTAATACATATATAACACTAGTGCAGAACTGAGGTAGTAGGAGTGAGTGCAATGTCCATTTAGAGTTGAGCAGTCTGATGA
>JAVQJD010034754.1:0-67417 GCA_036023655.1 Nannoperca australis
ATGTCAGTGTCAGTTCTGGGAGGAAAGAAGGGCCAGAGTGGCCTGGACACAGTTACTCAATAAATCCAGTGTTCACCTCCAGTTTGACCTTAGTGGGCAGAGAATCTGGTCCACTACACCGTTCATATTTCCCTCCTCAGACTTTGGCTTGGGTTGCAGGTTTAGACAAGGTTGCCTTCCTGGAACCATGACTCCATCATTAGAAGGTCAGAGGTACACAAAAAGAGACAGATTGTGCAGCCACCTCTCAACAGGACTCATCTCATCTCGTTTACAGCACAGTCGGTTGCTTTCACAGTGCTATGCCCGGGAATGTGACATAGCTGATGCTGACAACTTGAAAAGTACACAAAACGCAGCGAGAGCCGGCGTTCCGTCCTGCCCAGTAGAGTACCATTTGTTTTGAGATGCAAGTTATTCGTTAAGTGCAGTCGCACCTCACAATTGTTGTTGTGACAGGTAGTATATATATGCAGTACTTGTACTGGTTACTGTTATATATATCACTGTAGAATATGTAGTCTATGCAGTCAGTAATGCAAACACAGAATCTTATCTGTGTGGGTTAATTATTCGTCAATTTGTTGGTAATGCCTCGGGGCTCCAGTAGGGGGATCGCGCTCCTCTCTCAGTCAGTACAGACGAGTGAAGTCTGAACGTTTGTCTCTTCATCTTTCATATTCCCCCTGTTTAAGGTAATTACCATCCACAAAACACTATAAAAGCGTGTGAACACACTGCTCTTAACTATGAAAGACAGCTTTGTGTTTTATTGTTATATTGCTACAAGAGTTGTTGGCTAACTTCACATTGAGAAAATTCGTTTTTTTTGTAATTTTTGGTGAATCAACCATTTAAGTCAAACAGAGCTTTGAAGAAGACATCCTGGAAGCATTTGAAATACACACTTGACTCGGTGTTCAGTGATCTGGATGCTGTGTACTAATGTCACACCGCAGGACGAGAGTTCAACAGCACAGAATCTCAGGGACTGCTTGATATTCCAGCTTGTTGTTGCATCAAAATATTGTCAAGTATTTCCCCGACACTTTCATCTGAAGGATGGACACCGGAGGTAAAAAGGTCTTCCCGGCGTATCAAACTGTATTTGTGGAGGCAAAGCTGTGATTCAGACACTGTCAAAGAAAACATGCAGCGAGCTTCAACCCTCTCATCACATGTCCCCGTACTGCTTTCCCAAATCAGAAGCACTTATTTACACACATGCTGCTCACTACCAAGAATACCCTGGCACTTTAGTAATGACTTGTAACATCTCCAGTAATAGCTTTCTCGCCCGACCAACTCCTAGCTGATGGCCGTGGTTGTTTAATTTACACCGCAGGTTTCTGGATCTCAGTTAGGCTAAAAGCGACTCTCTGTATGAAGCATACACATAACACACCACTGCGTTACGCATTGAGTGGGCCCGATTCGACCAAAGCTGAGCGTCATCCTCAAAAGTGCTACATCACAAAAAAAAAAAAAAAAAAAAAACAGAAGCGGTGCTCTCTTCATGCTGCTTTGGGGAGTAATTAAACCCGACTGAGTTTTTAATTATATCAGGTGTACACTGCGAGGCACTGCTCCTTCTGGCTAAATTTGATGTTTAAATAAAAGGATTGTCCGGTGTTTAACAGACACTTTAGGTTCTTTTTCTAGCTGTTATTTCTCATCAATTTTTCATACTTGTGTCCCAGTCTGCTTTTAAACAGGGTGGAGAATTAGCCGATTTTGTTAGATCAACTTGACACAAACTGTCCAGAATAAAAGACCCACTTAAGGTTTCAGAAATAAGAGGTTTTAGAGATATATTTGGGAAAGTGAACAAAAATGACCACCTTCTCTCTATCCAGTTTCTACTCCTGAATTCCTGTTTTTTCTTCCCCCTACTCTCCCTCTCTAATAGTTTTTTTTCTCTTGCTTTTAGTCTTATATGACAAACCCCCTCTTCTACCTCTCAGTCTCTCCCCGCTTAGAAAGCTTTTAAACATTGATAGCGCCTGCAGAGGGCACGGATGCCCACGTGGGAGGAGAGTTGGTGACCTCAGGTGATTTTGAGCACCTGGCTCTCAGAGGAGACGTGCCACGAGCTGCTCCGTAGATTTTACTTTGCTTTTAGACAGACATGAGCAGCAGACCCACTTTCTCCGACTGTTGATGAATTCTTTTTGCTCTCACCAGTCCCACATGTGCCTTTGATCACTGTGTCTATTTTTACAGTCTTTCATTGTCACTAAGAAGTAAAACTAACAGAACACATAAAGAGACCAATATTTTGTGCTATGGAAATCTGGAGGAAAAGTCTTTCTCAGGCATGTCTCGGATGTTTGACATCAGTAAATTAGCGATAGTATTTTCATCTGTATTTTCCTGTGGCTGACTGCCTTCAGTGCTTGTTCGAAGCTCAACAGACAGCACATCACAGTAGTAATGAAAAAGACAGACAAACACAGAACGCAGCTTAGCTAGGATTTCCATCCCAGTCACAGCACATTTAGAAATCATGGGGTTGTACCTTGGCATGCTGTTTTCTGCTGATTGCTAATTTTATGTATCTGGCATGAAACCATGCGCCTCTGCATGCTGCGATGTTTGGTAAAGAATGCAGTGACTCTTTGTTTTCCCGAAACCTAATGCAGCTTCATATTTCCAAGGACGCATTTAGTCATACCTCATTTGGTTTGAGGACACTTAACACGTTCAATTAGGTTTTTTGGTGATTGTTTGTTTTTCTTACTGTCATTCATTTTAATAATGATTATTGTCTGCTTCATTCTCAAATAAAACCATTATGGCTTGCACAGCGCAACCTTTCTGCGAGCCGATGATCACGTGCGATCTCCCCAGCAGAATATTTCACAATGGGCTGTTGTAGCTGCACATTACAACTGACTTCTTCTTCCCCACACATGTGCTTAAACACAGTGATTTAGATGTCAAAACCAACTCTGTTCACAACACTGCTGTGCTAAAGCAGCATTGGCATATCAGAGTGGTCAAGCATGGTATTAGTTTCCCAAATTTCCTGAGTTGGTTGGGTTTTAAAGGATTACAAGGGAGTAAACAGCTCAGTGCTGCTCTAAAATTTTCAGATTTGTAGTGATTGATATTTTTAGCCCTTTTTAAATCTGTGGCTGCTTTTTAATGTCCGTTAATCTATTCAGGTTATGTATCAGTGGCAAACCCATCACTCCCCAAAAAACTGATACAGTGCCCTGAAAATAAAACGTGATTGTCAAACAAACCTTGTTGTAAAGGGGAAAGGAAAGCCACTGTTTGTAATATGTCTTCTGCTATCTGTCTAGACAAAAATAATATCAAAGATTAATAAAACACTCACAGTAACCGGTGATTTTGGCTGAAAAGGGTAAGCCATCATTTCATGACTCAGCTGCATGACACACTCATTTCTTTCAGAGAGACAAGATGATTTCCATAATAATTCAACTTTGGAGGAAAAGATAGTGTTTCCCTTTTGGCTACTGAAATGAAACCTTACCCTGAGAAAATGTAAATAAAATTTCATATACTGCTTAGTATACATTATCTTTCCCAGCCACTCTCATAATAAACTCATGAAGGTTTAAAATTCAACAGCGATCCATTAAATGTCTTCTCTAAGCTATTGCTCATTAACGGTTGCTTAAAAATTCATAGTGTTAGCATTTAAACAGCAGTAAGCAATTAAGGGCAATGTAGGGACAGGCATTGGAAATTAGCTTGAGGCTATGAATCCTATAATATGTTCAATCTAATAGATAAATATTCCACATGTATGCCCATATAAACATAAACAATTTCACATTTTGACCAAGGCTTTTGGAGGTTTTTAATGAACTTTTAAATACTGGTTAAACAGGTCTGTTGATTCAATACCAAGATGCTTAAACAATGGAATTCCTTGCCAGAAGAGGCTTTGTTTCTTGCTGAATTTTATAGTTTGAGAATTATTAGTGCCTGCTGTTCGGGTCCAGTGGGTCATTACTGCCATCTTTATTATAATGTATGAAAAAAGCTGTTCTTTTCCCAAAACAGCTCCAATATGCTCTCATTTCACTTAGCTAATTTGTTGTATATTTGTATAAGTAATTAAATCTTTGATTTCTTTGTGATTTGCATTTGTAATGTTTTGAGTACAGGCAGCAAGGCACTAAACTGAGAATGTAACACTTGCTCAGTGACACATGCTTCAGCAACATCTGCTGCAGTTGAAATTCCAGTCAGAAAGTTTCAGTTATAGCTTGTTGAAATAAAACCCAACCCAATCTCATGAGCCTAGAATAGCAGGGAATAACCCTCGACAAAATGTTTTTTTGTTTACTCTGTAAATATGTGGACATTTGTAATGTGTGGGTTCCTAATATTTATTCATGATTACATATAATGCACTGTATAATGAGTATGCGCCTACTAATGAAGGATTCATTCCTGAATAGGAAGGAATGAAGGATTAATGAACAGTTAATACTTTAAATCAGTTATTCGTTATTTTTTAAACACATAATTTATTTTTTATTCTTTTATTTTGAAAGGAACTTCGGCTTACATTTGAACCTTACATCTGCTGAATTTTTCATGGACGTAAAAATACAGGTATATTTTTGAATTTGTTTTTGTTTTCTTTTTTTCCCCCTATTCTGTCTTTTTTCCCCCCAATAAACAGATGGCCTTGGTATTATCTTTTCTTATTGTTACCATGGTAACCACGCAGTGCCAGTGCAAACTTATCCCTCATCCTGGTCTTGGTGGATATGAGGGTGGAACAGGATCTGTGCATATACTTGTCGGTGGACGTGTCAGTGCTGTGTGTTCACGCTGCTGTTATCGTGGCTGTCGTGGCAGCCTCACAGTCGTGCGACAGAAGCGCGCCTTTTTCATTTTGCAAGGCCATTTCATTTCTCCTTCCCCAGAAGAAGTGATAAGAGTTTAAAAGTGCTTTTGGCATGTAGATGATGGGCAAGAGGAGTAAATACAGACTTAAGTAAAAGTGAGCAGAGGTTACGTTTTCCCCCGGAGATAAAACAGGTTAAATAAAGAGATTTTGCATAAAACTCTATTTTTGATCATGAAATTAAGAAATGCAACCAAAAAAAGGGACACCATAGTTTTCTACTTCTCATATGTCAAAAGAGGAAGAATGTTTCTAGATGGGTGAGTTGTTGTTTTTGTTGTATATTAAATTGTTACATGGAAGACATATCACACCTCATAAACAAGAAAGGTGGTAGTAATAACTAACAGCAGATAAATCTATATGGATGTCATTGACTTTTGACCCCCCGTGGTCTTGCTCATCGACTAGCTCACCCTAAGTGAACTGCAGAGACGCTCAGTTGTAACACTGGTGTAGAGGATACCTTATTAGCTAGAGGCGAATATTAATATTATTTTGCAGCTGAAATACACTCTCTTTTCTATTTGTCAATCAAGTGAGCAGATCTGCTACAGATATTCTAACCGTTTACTGTCATCCCAGTAAGTGAAAAATCAATACATTCACATCTATTAGTGTCACTGGTGCAGTGGATTATTCACTTATGCCAATTAGCGGACTGAGAGGAAAATGGAAGAGGCCCTTCAGCCAAAAGCACGTCTTTACAGAGTACAGCTCAAGGGCTGTAAAATACGTTTTCAAGTAGTAGCACTGATGAACATTGGACGTCAAAATAAAAATCAAAGATATCAATTTATCGCAAGTAAAAATTTTACAGCTTTAGACAAACCTTGTCAGACTACCAAAGCCCTGTGAGTGTGTGTGCAGTTCTCCCAAGCACTTTCACAACAGTATCATCCCACTGCTGAGTGGTAACCGTGATGTTTAAGATAGTTTTCACTGCGATCATATCCTCTCAAAGGGGCCTATTGTTTTGCTTGAATAGTCTGTCTTTGTGTCTCAATCGTTATGTGAATAATCCATTACTTGGTCAAATACGTTGTTTTAGAAGAGAAGACAAACATCCATATTTAATGATATTGTTTGTTTCCGACTCTTATTTTTCTACTCCTGAGTGCCATCCCGGCAGGTGTACTCTATGTAGCATCAGATCATCCAAATTTAAGTGTTTTTGGGGGCAACCTGTGGAAATCTGCGCTTTAATGTGGCTGAGTGATTAACCTGTTAAACTCCAGGCAGTGTGGGATGCCTCACAAAACTGACAAAAGACATGAATAATTTAGTGTCTGTCGTGCTGAATGCTACAGGCTGGAGATTAATGTTGCATTATTTGTTTAGTTGTTGCTACTACAGTACAAAAATATCTTATATTGCACAAGGAACATCAGGCTTTATAACAAAATTGCCTCTGGAGCATCAGAGTCCCCCAAAAAGTAAGATTTTGGCAGCAGCCAATGCAAAGACAATCATGAATAAAATATCTAGGCCAACACAATCTTGTATAAAATATGCAGGCCTACACTATCATGTTCAACAACAATGATAAGATTTTAGTACTCACATTATACTCAAGACTCAATCTAAACACAGTAACAGTGAGATGTCCATTGTGTGTAGCTCAGTGCATTTCGGCACTACATTTTAGCATTCTTGATTTAAATATCCATCACTGCCTATGTAAGTTTACTAGTTTTATTCACTTTATTCTTCTAATCATGCATTTGCCACTTATCATCTAATCAGTTTGAATCTCAAAAAGGCAGCATCTCCTCAGTTTAAACCATCCAATCAGCTTAGCAACACCTCAGTTGTTGCTTTTTGTTCTTCTCCCACGAAAGCAATTGATGCAAGTGCAGTCTATGCCAAAGTTTTAAACTGGATGATTCAATAAAGCTTTTTCAATTAGTCATTTCTGATGAAATTAGCAAAAGACTCTGCCACTAATGTAATAGTGTTGTGGAAGTGTAAATATGTGATCACTACGGCATTCATTATTTCAGAACTGTGAAGAACAGGAACAGAGGGTACATTGGCCTTGCTGCTCTGTACAAATTGTACACATTTCATTCACTGTTGCTGTGTCTACATTATCAATGTTAGCATTACATTTTAAACCTGAGCAAAGGTTAATTGAGTGCCGAGGATAGAACAAGCAAAAGGTAAAACAGAACGTGTTTCCTGGCTCGCATGTTGATCTCTGATAACAAGGTTCATAACACATCATGTTTCTGCTAAAGTCAATGAAATAGTTTTATAGTCTTTTACTAGTAAAAAAAAAAGAAAGATGTGAGGTCATTTTTTAAATAAGTGAATCAATTACTGTGCTAATGTCGCTGCTGTTATTCTGCACTAATTGACACAATATTCCCCCACTCTCGTGTTTTATGCCCAGCAGTTATTTCTGTGCTGGACGACAATGGAGGCAAATAATTGGAAGCACAGGTGAATTTTAATGGCAATGGTTGAACATTAAAAAGGTCATACAAGGCATTTCTTTATTTCTCTACCCTATCAAGGCCATGTGTTTTACAGCATGAAGGGCATCAACAAGCGAGGGGTAAAAAGTGGCACGGTTGCCTAGAGGTCACAGGATTTGCCCTCACTGTGAAATGTACACGCTACAATTGTAGGAATAACTGTAAAGAAAACTCATCAATCTTTGAGGCAGCAAAGGTCAGAGGCTTTGATTCGAGCTAACTGATGTCATGTGCCGGGTCTGGAGAGCTACTCACACTGTGCTGAGCAGCTCAGCTTTCATAAGAACTTTGAATTTACAGCTGACTAATTGCTATGAAACGGAAATGACCTGATAACCTAAGTCTGTGGCATATTCTTTAATTGGCTGCGATGAAGTTTAGGCCCTGATCTGCGCTGGTTTTTAGATGACATTTAACTGCTTTGACTGACATTTCCTTCATATTTTAATTCACAAGATTTCCCAAGCCCACCCTATCAAAACAGCTATCGAAACACTCCTGCCTATGCTGGTAATAGCCTCACAATCTCCTTTGTGCAACTTTTGAAATAGCTCTGCTCTGGACGAATGACAGTCTTTTAGACAGATTTATTCTAATGTTAAAGTACAACAAGTAGTTCATGCAAGTGCAGGCAAGAACAGGAACGCAGGAGAACCTTCTACAAAATGAAGACAGAAAAGTCAGACTTATTTCCTCTGTGGCCCTCAGATATACAAGAGAGGCAAAATGACAATATGCTAAAAACATGGTTATAAGACAAACACTTTTGTCTTTTTGTCTTGACAGATTTAAAAATACTCTCGGATTTGTAATTGTTATGCAGAACAAGAAGGCTATTTCAGACAATCTCTTTATGTGAAGGAGTGCTATTCCCTATAGAAATCCTGAGTTTGTTGATCAGTCTCTGCTGACTCTCGTTTTAATGACTATGAGCGTCTGTGACATGTGTCGTCAATCTGCTGAAATAACTAAGTGCAGGAAGGAATGTAATGCGCACATCTCTTAGCTTTGGCAGAACAAGCTTTACGCTGTTAATGAGAGTAGGTACAACTCTAAGACTCTGTGAGAGGCAGTTGGTTAAGCAGCAGTGACCTTGGTTAGGAGGTGGCTTCAGTGGCCAAATGAACAACGAAGTAGCAAAATCCACCTACCAGCACATCTAATGCCCATTAATTGTTTTTGTATACGCTGTACAAAACGTCCCTGTTTCCACTGGTTATGTTAAGCTAAGTGGCTGCTGGCTGTAGCTTCATATTTACCGTAGAGTGGTATCAATCTTCTCTATCATGTTTAAGTCAGGTTATGTGTTTCCATGGGTGTTGAGGTTTTTCTGCTAATTTGAGACTAAACAACGCCCAACCATATATTCATGCTGCAGTGTCATTGTCCAGTTCACTGACTGGATACACTTTATTAAGTCAAATTATTTATTTTCAATGTATGCCATTTCAAACTGGTTAAATGTTTACAAGTTATTGTTTGTTCTCGGTGGAGATGATACAGCTAAATGATTTTGACACCGATAATGAAAACAGTAAAACGCCACAGATTTAAGTGTCAGCACAGCTGTTAATTATTTTGTTCTCTAAGGGATTGCCCCTGGGGTGGTATTGAAGAAGACTAGTGTTCAGCATATTTAGGACAGCTTATGTTAAGTGAAACAAAACAGTGACAACTAGATTAGTTCTATTTTCTTGGCAACAATGGTGAGTGTCTTGGCAAGTGATGCATTGAATTCAAATTTAAATTTAGAGGTCACTAGAACAACTTAATTAATGTTAACATACACTTGGAAAAGTCTGGTTTTGTTACACTAAAGCAAATTGTTTATTGTACTGACAATGAAGTCCAATGAAAGACGATGCAAGGCAAAACAGTTTAATGTTTAATGTAAAATGACAAGTTATTTAAGTGGAAAATGAAGAAACAGAGACTATTCTACATTTTAGGATTGTACTATCTAGAATGGCATGATCAGGGGTTTTAGATATGTTTGTATAAGGGGGATTGCTGGTCCTTTATGAAAAACTACCAGCGGATGAGCCTGTCAGCTGTGGGGCAAGGGCTCTGGCTGGGCTGTATGAGCTTCCATTGTTTGTTATGTTGCTGCTTTATTTAAAATTGCCAAAAGTAACAACAATGATGTGTCTTGACAGGTTTTCAGAGCAACCTCAAAACAACTTCTATTACAGACAGTAGCGTTGGCTTTCAGGGTCTGACACAGCTAAGATAGTGTCAGTGCCATAGGCTGATTCGGCACAGAGAAATGTGTATGCGACCATGTGCTTCTCTGTCATGGTCAGGCTAGATGACAGCCAGACGGGACACTCTGTCACTCAGCTCGCAGGAGAGGTGGAGGATTGTCTGGGGCCAAGAAACACGCACTTGAAAACACAGCAAGAGTGTCATATCATCAAAACATCACGAAACACTCTTGTTGCAAGTAAAAGGGATGTTTTTAAAGCACAAGAAGCCTAGTGGAGACACTGAAACATCTAAATATGACTGTGGAAAGGACGGATGTGTTAAATAATGGATACAAGTTATTAGAGTTAAGACAGTAACTTTGAAATTGATAATTTGCTAAAACCACGCCCCCACATAGTAAACATCCAATCATAGTTTAGCAGCCATAACTAGGCACTAAACTTTGGATTATTAGGATCTGGATTTTTTGTAGCTCCTCCGAAACCAAAAATACATGAGCAAAAGTGCAGGGAATGGAATGAGCAATGTGTTTATCTTCTCGAGATTCCACGGAAGTTGGAATAGTTAGCATGTCAAGCTAACTAGCTTAGTACCCACAGCAGTAACCTAGCATTCATTTCAAAGGCAAGGTTATTAGCTAACTGGGAGCCTGGGAGCCAAGATACAATACAAATAAAATACCACAGTTAAAATAAATACCTCTGCCAAGTTTACATTCCAGAAGCTGCAGCAAAATGTGCTTAAGATAGCATTTCATTGACCAAACTCATACTATAAAACTAAGGCTAACTACCTCCAAGGTTTTCGTTTTAAAACCAATAACATTGGTATTGGTATTAAAAGTCTGGCTGTAGAAGGAGTTATGCTAGGAGAACCCTTATTTCTATGTAAAATCGTGGAGGTATTGTTTCCAAAATGTATTGGAAATTTATCAGGAAACTACAAAATATTAAGTTGCCTTCCTGGGATGATACTGAAGTTTAACACACTGCATGTAGAAAAATGGCTATTATGACAATTACTTTTTTATTATTTATGGGGTTTTGGGGGGGATTTTTTAAACTAATTAATTTTAATTATACCCAATAAAGTATTCAATCTGTAAATATGCAGCGTATAGAATAGCTAATGTTTTAAATGTTTTAAACAACAGCTTTTTTTACATACACGTGGAGCTCTGTCAGATTGCACTGAACATCTGTTCTGAGAATAACAAGGAAATGCCATGGGTACACTATGTTGCTAAATACTAATCAAATCAACATAATAAGTGTCTGATTTCATTATTAGTATGTCAGGGAAATCAAAACACAGTCTAGGATAAAAAAATTAACCTTTAAGGTATACAAACACACTAGTTAGACATTTTAATTACCTGGGAGACATTATAGAGAGTGTCATAAACTGAGAAGTTGCCGTATGTCAACACCTCATCCCTTTAAAGACGTCTTACGTTTGCCAGCGGCTTGAGTTTTGTCTCAAGAAGCCGTTAGGAAATTTATAGGGATTCCAACTGTGCTGAGAAGAAAAGGCCAGATTTCTTTCTAGCAAGCTGATTCTCTTAATAAAATAAGTCAAACTGAACACTTCTCTGCTTTAGAGCACTTAAGCAACGAGAATAATTACAGGCTTTATTGGGAATGTCTGACAATGCGTTCATGGAATTGGTTTGTGCTTGTCACAAGCTGCACATTAAGTCATCATGAATATGGAGCTGTCCAAATGGGACTTGTACCATATCTTTATCAATAATATAAGTCTTTCTCTCAGACTTCATCATTCTGTCCCAGAAATGTCTGCAGCAGCCGTATAGAGTTTTGGTTCCTCTTCTTTGCTACCAAGTTAGACGAAGATCAGTTTAAGAAATGCAATGTATAAAAGAAATATGCTTGTTTGTAAAACAAGACATTTTCATGATGGTACCTCACCACTCATGGTCATTTAAACAAAATATAAACAGGGGGACAAAAATGAATGCGTAAGAGGCTTATCTCAACTCCCTCTGACAGGACTGAGGCTGGTCACTTCAGGGTTTTTGTTTGAGATGTCAGCATCCTTAGCTGTGAGAAATAATGAACATCCTGAAGGAGAATAAAGCATCTTTTAATAGCATTCTGTCTTGCTGAGGTAAAAGTCAATGTGGGGACCATTTCTAATGAGGCAATCATCAGGTGGACCTCGTGATAATATTGTTTCTCATAATACGCCCTGAAGTTCTCCTGGCTCACAGACATTCCCCCAGACAAGCAGCAGAACTCTTCCTGAGCTCGTTACAACTGGAAAAAACAGCAACACATTACATGCTTCTGTAGTGCGTTAATATTAACATGAAGCATGCAAACTGCCTAGCGTTTTGCACACGGCATTCACATGGGCTTGTAAAGATTAGTAGTCACATTTGAAATGTGATCATGTGAACAGCTATGCAGTGGATTAATTGAGGAGAAATTTCTTTCCAACAGGCTTTTAACTGCTATGCTCAGACATAAAAACTGTCCATTAAAAGCATTAATAACTTCATCTGAGATTATCCCTGTTGAAACCACTCTTAGTTTCATAATTTCTTCAAGATACATGGGTGGGAGAGGCCAACAGTTTGAAATGTTCAGTTTAAACCATGAGGCATAAATCCTTGTTGTGTGAAAGCTGACTCTGGTGCATAATATTAATCGCAACAACATCTGCTCAGAGAATCTGCAGGAACTGACGAAAATAAATGCACTGTGAATCTAATTCTACCAAAACAACCACATTATGTTCTGCATAATGATGGTGTGAACAACATAGGGGAATATAAAAAAACGACACTACACATTGAAAACACCCGAAATGTGTTTGTTGAACATCTTATTCCAAAACCCTGGGCGTTAATCTGTTGCTATAAGAGCCTCTACTTTTCTGGCAAGGCTTTCCACAAGGCTGCAGGGATTTGTTCTCAATCAGCCACAAGAGCATCAGTGAGGTCAACCACTGATGTTGGGTGATAACGTCTGACTCACAGTCGGTGTTCCAGTTCATCCCAAAGGTGTTAGAAAAGGTTGAGGTCAGGGATTTGGGCTGGAAAGCCAAGTTATTCTACACCAAAACTGGGGAAACCATTTCTTTATGGGCCTGGCTTTGTGATTTTAAAAACAGGAAAGACCTGTCCCAAACTGTTACCACACAGCTGGAAGCACACAAGTGTCTAAAACATGCTTTAAATCAATTGTTTAGACAGCCCTACATAACCTAGCCCCTGGGTATATCAGTGACAACCTTAAATTGTATGTTCCACATAGAACTCTCTGATCTTCCACTGCCTTTCTTCTAAATGTTAGTAATATTTTCCACAAGAAACCTGTTGAGGCAGCTTTCTGGGTTTTTTTTAACTCTAAACTTTGGAATAACCTCCCTTTGGAAACATGGTATTTAAAAATAAAAAGTACTTAAAGGACCTATTTTTTTTATCTGGCTTTCAGTTGGGGGTAATTCAACTTTGTCAGCTCTCAATCTTATTTTTATTTATTATATTTTATACTGTTTATATAATTTTCTTCTGTTGGTGTTATTGGTATTGTTTGTGATGTTTTATTGCATTCTTTTCAAACTTAGTTTTATTAATTTCTTTGGTCTAACATTGTTTTTAATCCTGTTTTGTAAGTTACTTTGGGCTGCATCTTTGCATGAAAGGTGCTATACACATACAGTTAACATTAAGATGAATTAAATATAATTGTATGCTGTAGCATTATTGTAGTATGTCTCTTAATTGGACTAAGTAGCCTAGCCCAAACCAAACCAGACCAAAAGAACACAAAACCATACAGTGGACAGACTTTATTTATAGGACTTTAGAAGTATTGTAGAAGTGGATAACAGTTAGTCTCGTTTAGGAAATAAATACATACAATATTATGTTAGTACTGCTACTCTGGAAATTATGAAAATAACTCAAACAACTGCCTTCCTGCCAAGTTTCCTCAGAAGAAAATAGGTGTACCACTTTAGTGTTAAATGAAATAGCAGCTGCTTATTCCTGCCCTCGATCTTGTACTTCACTCCGGAGCCTCATTTACACTAAATTTCTGACTGCTGGAGATAATCATACATCACTTGAACAAACAAACTGTTTTCCTTTAACACATTTCTGGCATTTGAATGAGCTGATAAAGTCACTGGAGAGGGCTTTTGGCGAAGTAGTTTTGAGCTTTCCTTGCACATTTATTGCCTGAACAGATCCTTACTGAAGAGAGTATGAAGTCACATAGTGTTGTGAATGATATCTGAACTGCCATTACAAGATTACAAGACACGTCTGCTAACATTGAGCTACAACAGGCTCGTGTTCACTGCTTTTGTAAGCTCTCAACTAAAGCATAAGCCTTCCAGAAGTTCTCTATTCTATCCCCTGCTATCATGATAATATATTGCTTGTATGTGCAAGAGTCATTAGGCAATTAATTTATTGTATAACTTTACACACCCCGGTGTTTAATTCAATTTATTAGAGCAGACTGATAGTAAAAGTATCTATTTTTTAAATGACCTGAGCATTTCTTTTACACAATAAGAGGGTCCACATCCACTGTAGCGTAACATGGAGATCAAGGACTGGTCAGCTTCAAAGGTGTACACACCAAAGATTGTTTTTCTTGGATGGTAAAACAGTGAAGATCTCACAGTGGTCAATGATGTACAGTAACAATATTTACTGCCTCACAGAAGGAAACCCGGGCACTGACAGAGATAAGACAACTATTTAAAACGCAGGTTTCCTCTGTTTGAAAGATAGAAAGGGAACTTACACTAAGTCATAATGACAGCAAACACTCAATTTGCCATGTGTTATTGAAAATGGCATGTTATAACAAAAAAAGTATATTTTTATTTTTATTTAGATGTGGGTACATGTATCCACATATGACGTCTTTGTAATATACCTTCAGTGTATGACTCTTTTGCATTACAGGAAGCATCAAAAAGCCGCAATGCAGTTTGCTCTGCCACATCATCTGATCACAAAGCTTAATTGAATACTGATGTGAAATGCAGACAGCTAGAGATAGCAGAGCAGGTAATTACAACATGCTACTCAGCCCCTATGGATAATTTGCTTTAACTCATTTATCCTCTGTGCTGAAAGTGTACCTGCTTTAAGTGTTGGTTGTTGATAAAGATTTTCATGGTCAGCAATATATTTGCATCCCAGAAAATTAATGCAAACCTGTCAACATGTGCAGTATATGAAGTTAGCATTCAGTTTTATAATTAAGCAGATTTTAATCAGGTAGACTTCTGAAAAATATTCCATCAGAAAATGAAATCAGAGCAACCCCCTCTGGCTACCAGAAATATTCAGATACAATCAATGTACAAGGATTTGTTTGGTAGCAGAAGTGCAGAAAACAGTTAATTTACATTCTAACTGACAAACACAGTACAAGGACAACAATAACTTACATTCAACAGACCAGAGAGTCTACACATTGCTTTGTAAATATGCATTTATCAGTTAATAAGCATGTGCATAGGGATGGTGTGATACACAGTATGTCTCTCAGTGCATTTTCCAGTCAGCAAGTTTTCTTTGGCAGAGATGTGGGCCAAATAAACAGCCAATGCTGTGGCACAGATTTGGTGGATAATGATGTCAAACTTGCAGCCAAGATGAACCATAGCACTGTTAGCATTACTATTACCAATAATAAATCTGTTGGGAAAAACACCTGGGCTTTTTTCATAATAACATTTCATCCAACCAGTAGTGATGGGAGATGTATGTGCATAGAGGCATCCAATGGCATTGTTGAGCAGCAGGCTGAGGTACAGGCCGTACTTGCCACCCTCAGGTGCAAGTGCTGCAGCTGCTGCAGGCTGCGCGGTTTCCTAAGCATCAACCATATGTTACCCCGAAAGCAAATGGTTTCAATGGTGCTATATCCACACCATATACAGTATGGCCCTCGGCTGTCAGTTCTTATCTAGGCTGTTTACGTTAATGCTGTACAATGCCTCTGACAGTGAAGGTAAGCTGAAACATACATGGTGATGGCCCAAGTGTGGCTAAAATTGCCTTGTGTGGCACAAAAGTATGTGCTAGAATTGGGTCTGATGTCTGCTATCTTTCAAACAAAACATCAAAAGAAACACGGTGGTTGTTTTAGTTGTATTTCTCTGACTTGCTCGTCAGAGAAAATGTGACCTCATGATGCTCAAAGCAGTTTGTGGGAGCGATCTGCTCCTGCTAAGGAGTTAATCACTGGCTATATTTTTAAATGTATCCCCCCCCCACGCCACACCCCACCCCGCCCTGTCCTGAACAGTCTATTCAGAACACTAAAACCACTACACTCACAAAAACATGTAAACGTGTATGTTAAATCCCACTAACGCACATTTAAATAATAGATGTTTTTCACATAAAAATAACACAGAAAATAAAAGCAATATCAGAGGACATGTTACAGTTACTGTTACAAGAGGTCATAATTAATGAAGGGTATTCTGTGCTTCAACTACAATTTTTATCACGTTGCACTTGTCGAGATGACACAGCAGTGAAGTGGCTGCACATCTCCCAACAGAAAAACTTCTGTTTATGTGTTTAGGGCAGCAGACATCTTTTTGTGTTTAACACCCTTGTCTTCTAAATTAATTGCAAATTGCTGTGTGACACTGAAGCACTCAGTCATTCTGTGAAATTACTTGGAGAACCATTTGGATGAAGATTGCTTAACTTTAGATGAAGATTGCTTAACTTTAGTGACTGAATTTTGTTCTAGTACCTGAATTTTCTTTTTCCATTTAAACTGGAACATAGTGAAAATCACATGCGTGAATTTAGAAACATGTTGTTCTGCAGTTTAAAGACGAATTAAAACTAGCCTCTAATCAAATTAAATGTTTGATTAAATTCTTTCATCCCACAATTTTGTAAAATGTGTTTTATTCAGGTTACTTACATCATTGCTATTTAATTGAATTGTAATCGATCTCCCCTAAACTCCCAGAATAGACCAGAACATGTGAGGACAACAATAGAAAAGAACCACTGGAGATTAAGGTTTTATATTTGTTTTTATTCTATCTATAAACATTCGACACATTTCTGTTTAAGCTCTCCCTTTGGCAGCAGGGATTACACAAGTTATCTCTAAAACATTATCCTGCATTTGTGATGTGTGTTTATGGCAAATTCACTTGCTGTGTCAAACTACCTCTGCTAGGGAGATTAAGGGTGTGCACGGGGGTTTACTGGAAGTGCTCAAACAAGCTGCTCAAAGGGCTGAGGGCTATACCAAGATCCATTCAAGGATTACATCCTCATATCTCCTCCCATCTTGAGTATTGAAAACCAGCGAGATGTTCAATGACTTGCAACTGCCATTTCACAGCCGAGGTGTTGTCTGACCATTTTCTCAACAATAAAGAATATCTTTCTGTTGGTTTTGGAGCTGTAACCAGCAGAAATACTGCGGGACATCCATAATGAATAGGTTAGAGGGCCTGGAGAGGCGTTTTGTTCTTTCTGTTGAGGCGTTTGGTTCGTCCAGTATGATACTGAGTCAGTGAAAGTGGGAGGGCACTTGCCATTCTTTGATCCTGACAATTATTAAATATACATGAGACATTTAATGGAGTGGTTGTTTAGTCTCCATCTTCATATTTTCTTTTTGACAGCACAGTGAACCCACTCGTACTGCAGAGTTTGGTGCTTTTCATAGTGGACTCCAATCCCTTCAGTCTTCTGCAGGTATGAAACTCCAGGGGGAGAAGCAAACCACTGAGATTAAGGTGTTAGATTAAATCTAACAGTGATTAAATAACCAACCATTATATGACTGTAGCAAATTGATTTCCCCTGTGTCATTTCAGCCTGGCTAACACAGTGTATCTGTGGAGCCAACTGTGAGCTGCTGATATTAGCTGTAATCATACCAGCTTTGTAAAAGAACAGAACAGCTAACCTGGTGGTAAAGTCACAGTAAAAATATAAACTCCCAGCAGGCAAACAATAATTGAAAAGACGAGAAACTGTGCATTTGCATTTCCCAAAAATGACACCCTAAAAACAGAAGCACCCTCAAAGGGCTGTTTGTCAGACATAAGAGAAATCATTCACGTGCTTCTTCTACAAGTAAACAATAAATCTTACATAAAATAACATTTTCTGTGCTTTTCCCTGTCTGCAATCATAAATGTTACTGTCACTCAGCACATTTGAGTATGATGTAAGTATGGCAGCTGAGGCTATTAAACTTGTGTCAAATGAAAGCATGCTTAAGGCACTCTGGACTGGTCATAGCTGGCATTTATATTGTAAGTAAATATAACATCCACCATGGAAATGAGCTTTTCTAAATGAAAGAAATAGCTCAGCTTTTGTGCACATATGATAGCGCGAGATACATATCTTATAAATGATATAGCAGCTCACATGGCAGGTGAACTATTTTGGTTTTTTTCTTCCAGCAGACTGTCTGAATGGAGCAATCTTTGCCAGCTAAAGCACAATTTGGATTAGCAAAAGCCCCACTGATAGGTCAGCTTAGCTCGTAATGGAGCAGCTTACTGTAGGCCTTGTCTGCATGATTATAACATTCTTAGCAGCCTATTTCCTTGCATCCAGATGTTACAGTACAAACAATCTCTGCCTCCTATTATGCTCAAAACACATTTAAATCACGGGGACATAAAACGATGTCACTTTTAAAAATTCTGTAGGAATGGAAAACTAATTGTGACTGTGCTGCTGTTTCTAATAAACGTCTGAATGATCTTTTATAGCTGCAACAGATTTCAAGCAATACTAATTTCTCATTTATTTGCCCGTTTAATTCATTGGAAAGGTAATTATCTTGGACATGATTTTGCCGTTTCATCTGTTTTCTGGATCAAAGCATCATAATGTCAACTTTAACAACATTTTTAAACACACCAGAGATTTCAGTTGTGACACTTCATTGAGAAATGCTGGCATTTGAAGAATGTCTTTTGGTTAATTGATATTTAGCTGCTCAGTCGTTTGTTCACACTTTGCTTTAAAACTGCCATATATTCTTGTTCAAAAACTTTATTTCTCAAACCTTTCAATAGTAATTTTTTTTCAACAGTTCAGTTTATGGCTGTGCTTTAAATTAGACCTCCCTCTAGACTCCCTCCAGCTGTTCTGATGAAACACACTGATGATAAAGTGAATTGTCCCTCATGTCACGGATACTAGCGTGTGTGTGTGTGTATATATATTTATATGTGTTTGTGTGTGTGTGTGTAAAGATCAGTGCACTCACCTACACGAAGGATTCAAGGGTGTATTGTTAATAACAGTGATTCTCAGCAGCGTTCTCAGTACAATCAATAAACAGGTACAACAGGCCAAGACAAGGTTAAAGGTTTTAACGGTTCATAAGTGGTGTTGTCAATGATGGAAATTAGTTGAAAAGGAGATTACTAGAAAAATCTATTGTTTTTCCTAGTAAATGACGGTCCAAATGTTTGTGTGAACTGCTGTGTGATTTAATTCTTGTTTAAGTGCAGTCTGGCTCAAAAGCTCTTCAGATCACAGGTTTGACTCTGAAGACTTTTACCTCATCATTCACAATACAAACACTTTTAATTACCACTATTACTATTAAAGAAGGAGTTCTCTCACAGTATTTTCATCAGTGGCGGCCTGCCCCCTCACAGTAGTCAACGAGTCAACAAACTTTTTTGTTCATGGGTTCATTTCTAACTGAAAAGTACTTTTGCAACACGTTTTCTTTACCAGCTTCAGACATTAAAGTGAAAGCTTATGAGCGGCACATGCAGGCAGCAACACTCTTTCCCAGCAGATTGCTGCAGGGCAGCCCACAGTTTTACGAATGCAGAACATCTAAGAGGCAATGAGAGAAATATTGTGCTTTTAGATGCCAAATGTAATTGTTGTTATACTGCATAAGTGAATTGGAATAACCTGGAATCATAATGTTTGCAGTTTTCTTTAAAACACATCCATTTCTGTTGGTGGGTGCAATGCTAAATGCCTGATTTGTGGTGTTTCCTGTCATGTCATCACTACACAATAAATGTTATTACTAGTAGATTACACAGTTATTACAGAGAACCTGGTTAAGGCTGCAGTTCCTTTTTGTAAGGGTGAGACACTGTGTAGTTATAACTTGGAATAATGGTGTAAAGAAGAATGGGGAATGAGGGGAATAATGATGTCAACTGATGTTGATCAGTAGTGGAGCAACAATAATGGATCCTAAATTCAAGAAACTCCTAAGGATCATAAAATCTGACCATAACCAGTTTCCTTCAACATTTTAGCCTTTCCCTGTACTGTCTCTACTGAGGACCCATTTCTATCCCTTTTTCTTTCATCTTTCTACAGCCAACATCAATATTTTACAGTGAGTACTGGGGTGGGCCAGAGGACCTGCCACAGCAGCTGAAAAGAATTTAACTTGTGCCACAGTGTTTGATTGGTATTTAAGGTGCCTTTGCAGCACACTACACACCATCGTACCTTTTGTGTGTATTAAACATATGTGAGAGATCGTTGGGCAAAGAAAGAGAGATAGGGAGCTGGTAAATTTCCCATACGAAGCAAAAGGTAATAGATTTATTTCATGCCTCCTCTCTGCTTTTGTCTGTTGGGAGCAAAAAAACCTTGGCAGGCTTTCCAAAATGCAAAGACCAAAGTACAACACAATCCAAAGCATACGTCTGTGGGAGATACCCCTCAGTATATAACTATGTGTAAAATACCTGGAGGATGCATTACCAGGAATAACAATCTGACAATATACTGGCAGTATCAACGTGCTATGCAGTCATTTTGCATGCATGATTCACACTATGTTTAAAATGAATTACACGGTTTACAAAGAGCTGTCAGCCCAGGATCATAAATATGGTGGTGGATCGTCTGAAATGATCTATTATCGGGGACTCACAGCCCTCTTCAAGAGAGAAAATCATTCCCGTTTGTCACGTTTAGTTGCTGACCAGTTGCATCCGTAAATTGCTAGCCAAACACTTCACATACATTTAGCTTTTTTAGACTCATTTTAAAGCCCTTCAAGATACGTCGCTATTTAAATGGCCGAACCAATACTCATCCCACTGCTGTTCCATGTCGGTGCACTGCTGCACACGTGGTCATTATAACAAGGGGTCAAACAGGAGCCACAATGCATTAGTAGCACTTCTGGTGATGGAGGTGCTACTGCAGTGGACATACAAAAGAATCACAATTCAATTACAATATTATTCAGTTATTATTCCACTACAGTTCTTCAATAAATCACCTCAATGATTTAATTTAAAAGGAAATAAATTATAATACAAAATGTGGAACATTTAAGAAGGTATGGTGGAAGGTAAAAAGTAGGACGGGACACTCTAAATAGAGGCCTATATTCTTCATGATGGACGCATGTAACAACAAGGTTACACATGTCATTGCAGGCTTTTTTTTTCGCCCAACTAGCAATTCACACAGTCTGGTGCTTGTGATCCAGACCTGGCCTCGACTTCACTGGCTCAGGAAGAAAGAGAGTTACATGCTAGAAGCAGTTCTCATCACTGTTGAGGTTGTTGCATTAAACAGCACCGCCAATTGTCCACTGAGGAATTCAAACATCAGGCTGAAGGCTGGAGAGCATAGAGAAAGAGACTGTTGAATTATAATGCATTGCATATTAGTTGGAATTCAAAGTCATGGATTGGCAGGTAAACTAAGCTAGCTAACTCTTTTCTGCTGATCATTGTATAAATATTTTAGGGCTGTGCAGAAAAAAAATGTCTTTTTAATTTCCTCACCCATTTTAATTCATGACAAAGTACAAGACTCCCACACCATTTATCCCTGTGAAATTCCCGCTGAGCTTGAAAATTGTCTGTGATAAAAAGAAAAATGCAACAAAACCCTAACCCTTCTATCCTCCCTATCAAACTGAACTTGGAAACATGCAACATTTTCCTGGAAAATCTGCTTGTTTTGAAAAGGGATCTTATGATTTAAAAATCACAGCAATTTCATAACTATGGATAATGGCATTGCACAGCTCTTCTTCTTCTATTATTGTATATTTTCTATTTTGGTTTTATTTAATCTTTTTTATTTTTCTGTATATATTGCTCTTGTTGGCACCCACACACCAAAACAAATTCCTCGTATGTAAATACTTACTTGGCAATAAACCGGATCCTGATTCTCATTCTGATTCGGATTATGTCATAATGGGTTTTTCTTGCATCAAAATAAAAACATGGCTTATTAATAATCAAGTTTGTTACTGATCTTTAAGTTTAAAATGCAGTTTAGCAGTTTGAGGAAAGTGGTTTGCTTTTTGAGGAGCATTTCATTCTCTCCCCTCCGCTATTCTTAAATGCTATTGGTCCAAAACAAATCAATCAAAGTGTAGTTTGTGGAACTGGAGTTGTGCTAAAGACTTATCACACAAACACTACACTCAAAAGAACAATTTAGCTTTTGACAGCAGCATTTTGGCAAATTTTAATCAACATAGAGAATTGGTGATGAAATGCTGCCATGATTAGACTGGAACGCACAGCTACCAATTGGCTAATACACTCCCCAAAGTATCCTGTATTATTCAGAATTGGCACTGGGATATTAAAATTCAGTTTTTATACTTTTATATATTTATTTCATTGTTGCATTTTGTGTTCATTGCATATTCTTTTGTGCATCTACGGCAGCGTACCAGGTACATTTAGCATTGTTGATTTATACATATTCCTCTTTCTATATTTTAAATAATTACGCATTTAAAGAACAAATAAAGCAGTTGACAAGTAAATATAGTCAACTAAAAGTCTAGCCTCCCTTTGTGGAAAATGTAAATACCTAAAGGTTGATAAAATATGTAGACCCAGCAGTAGTACTGCTTTCTCTGGGCAGACAGAGAGATACTCTGACATTTCCCAATGGTTTTATGGGACACATTACCAATTTTTGCGATATGAGATATGGCAAAAGTAACACGTTTGTCTGCCGTAATTCTTCAGTTATATTCATCCTGACATTTTGTGAGTTACCTTACATTTCTATAAAAGAAGTAAACCACCAGCTTCTCTGTATCAAGTTCTATCTGTATTGCTAGATATATGCACTAATGTCTCCCACAGAGAATGGAGAGAGTTTGTGCAGCTCCCTCCTTTGTGGTGTCACACTGACCTGCAGCTCCATAATGAATTGGGGAAAAAATTTAGAAAAGAGTGACTGTGATAGGTAATTTCCTGGAAAGGTTCATGTTCAGGTGTTTAACTGATAGTGCTGCCAAAAAATAACCTCTTGCATATAATAAAAAGGGGGGGGGGGGACAACCTCCGTTTCCTGTAAGCTTTCTCTACACCAAGTTCAACATACCTCAGGGCAACATACAGGAACAATCAGGCATTCTATCAATAGTTTCATAGACTGTATTCAAAATGAAAAAAAAGATTTCTTTTTCTCTGTTGCAGATAATGTAATCAAACACAGAAGCAGTTTAATGACCAGTTTTATTCCATTTGTTTCTGATGATGGCTTCAACCATATGGTTTTGCTCTGAAGGAAAGCAGTTCATGTCTTCTGAAGCCACTTGTTTATCCACACAGTAATTGATACCCTTCAATCTTATTATCTTGTCATATGCTGCATCACTGCAGGCTTTGTGCGCAGTGCGTAATTGGAAATACAATCTGCCAAATGCCAGGAATGCTCTCATTTTGAAAATACATTTGATAATTTTACACATACTGTTGGACTTCAATTACCTCAGATGAGCCCACTTAATACAAGTGTGCCTTATCAAATCTCATGAATATGTCATGTAACGAATGAGCATGAATGAACAATAAAGGAGAATTAATGTGAAATGTTGCTTCATATGCTGCGGTCAGATAGTGCAGAGTTCTATCTCCAGTCAACTTTAGTGAAATGATTGGATCCTGAAGTGCCTGCTATTTTTCTCAGGCAAGGAAATCTATCATGTTCAAACTGTCATATTAATTGGTTCTGCTTAACTGAGCCGAATCTGCAACATTTCTAGCATGTAAATTTTAGCCTTTGACTTTGACGTATTCAGGTGTGACTTCCAATTACAGTTGGCCATTTTGTGCTTTTGTTTGAGCTAACACACATTTTGAGTGGGTTTAAGAGAATACTATTGGACGACACAGAGACCAATCATTTATTGTTCAATATAGATGAAAGTCTAAGCTTTAACTTCTAGTTTTAACTAAAACACTACTGACAAAAACAAAAACAAACATTTGAACAAAAATATGTTGTTAATAAAATCAATATTGTTATTCTGTGTATATATCTAACATACTAAACACCATATTGACCACATACTATGTGTTGCAACTTTGTCAATAAATTACACTGACAGTATGCAATAGTGTATAATTCTAAAAGGCATATTTGAAAACGGGGGTTTGTATCTGTAAGCTTAGTTTTGCAGGCTTGTACATTTTGTTTTCTGTCTGAAAACTCAGTTTTGCAAGTCCGCACATTCAGACACAGGCTTGCAAACTCATTTTCATTTAAAAAAATACTTACGTGCATGTGCATGAGCATGCTTACGGGCATTTCGTAAACTGGGATATGCAAAAGAAAAAGGCTTTCTGCTAGGCAGGGCAGGCTGGACCTCCAGCTTTTGACCAATCAGTGTCTTTGGAATCGCTAGACGCAAGACAGTTGGCTGGTCTATACTGTCAGTCAACCATTGTTGTCGGTCAACATACAGCCATGTAAGTCTGCAAAACTAAGCCTATAGATACAAACGTCCCTACACAAGTCTACAAAACTACAGTTACAGAGACAAATCCCTGTTTTTAAGTACAGCTTTTACAATTATATAATATTCCATATGAAATGTTCTATGTGTGTTTGCTGCTGCCACAGAGCGGGGACCAGCACATCGTGACTGCTTGTTTTTGTAGTGGCAACATCAATAACAGAATATTGAGGGCAATTGTGATCAAATTGAATGAACGTAGCCTGAAGTGCTCTCATCAGCTCATCCAAAGGCAAATAAATAAACAAGAAAAGAACAATAAACTAAGTAAATCATCTTTCAGAGGAGTGGCAGACTGATGTTCTTTTATTAGAGCACAGATGAGCCATTATGCAAGATTTCTATTTTCTTTCTAGGTTTGTGAGGAGAAATCAGTGCCTTTTTATAGCCAGTAATGTTAACACCAAGGTTGAAAAAAACTATATCCACCTTTGAGTCTCTGATTTTAGATAAGATTGCTTCCATTTTCTCCCCAGACATGAATACAGTTAAAAATAGACTAATTCAGCAGCTAATATGCACTGTTATGGACTAATGATGCAGTGTGGTACAGCATCCCAGACATCCTTATAGTTTCCCTCGTCGCCACGCTTTATTTCATGATGTTTTATGTCCAAAGGGTATCTGAACACAGCTTCAGATCTCAGCGCTGCAGTCTGGTGATGTGGGGGGGAGAAGTACCTGGCTTGCCCACTGTTGGAAATGGGACGGTCTTTAGGGGATCTCAGGAAGAGAGCTGGGAATAATGTTTTGATCAGGACAAGCTGTCACTTCTGTCCTCAACTATTCTGTTGAAGCCCACAGTCCTGCAGAAGTACACATATAACAGGCTTTATTTAGATTCAGAGTGGGGAGGCTGTGTTGGGTTTTAATTAGTCTCACCATTTTAATTCTTCTTGCCATTCAACAGACATGGTTTGCCTGTCACTAAAACTAAATGTACCCAGGAAAGACCAACAATAATAATGTAGATTAATAACGATTCAATTACGACAGGATAGTCAGCTAAAATCCCACCACCAGCTGCAGAAATGTTGTATTTAATTAATGAGAATTTGAAGGTGAATTTGTGAAGGTGAGATGATGACCTTAAAGATGTGTAGTATGTGATCCATCAAGGTCCTGGACACTGGAGGTGGTAGAAAGCAGAGTACTGTGGCACACCGAAGGTAAGCAGTGATAGGCATATAGGATTTAAAACATATATTAAATAGATAAGGTGGACAGGTTAAGAAGCTGTCCTCAGCAGACAAACAGTGTTGGTCATTTGTTAAATGCTTTAAAGCCCCTTGGTTTCAAATCTGAAGTGTTTCTTTAACACGATACATTTTCTTGACTAAATAAGCAACGAAGTAAAAGAAAACCCAAATAATCCACCAACTGTCATCAGATTCACAATCATATATTGTTAAATCCTGAGCCTGTCCACTTCAAACCAGTGAGAAGAGCCAAGAGAGCTACAGAAATCCCTGAAAATAACCGAAACCATACTCAATTTGGCAGAAAAGTATGTGTTTACATATAATCCCATCACTCATAGTAAGAAGGTGATTGAGAAAATATGTTTTTAGGCCAATTTACTTGACTGGAACCTCTTGTGGAAATGCAAATTGTGATTGTTGTCTCTCAAAAGCAATGGCAGAAGAAGCGCTAGGATGTTATAGCTCTGTGATGTTAATGGCATTGACAAAATATTAGAAACACCCCTCGATATGATGCAATACAATTCAACAGCACCAAGAACTACAAACACAACCACAATGACTATAACACTGAAGCAACATCTCTCTGAAACTGTTTCAACCAAAACTGAATATTGTATAGATATGATGGAACATGTTGCTGCTTCATGTCCCTTTAAGAGTGTACAATTACTGCTTGTATAATCATACAGTTTTTGCAAATACATGGAGAAGCAAGAATGTCAGTTTTATCACTTTTCTCTGACTGACAACTTGCATAATACTAACAAAAACACTACAGTAGGTCTATTGTATATTACATAATTAGATCCAGTGGATAACATCAAGGCGAGCCCACTTACAAGATCCTTTCTCTACACTCAGGTGCAAAGGTCAGATTGAGGTTGAGAAAAACAAAAACAAACCAAACTCTCCACCATTACTTGAGCCTGATCTGATCACCGAGAATGGCAGAGTACTCTGTATTTGTTTTCCTCCTAAAAGTTGCACCTTAACCGTGAAAAAACAATGCCGCCCACTCGATAACAGACCCTCTAAGACCCTTTGCTGTGGCCTGTGGGCTTGTTTTTTATGTGTGCCAAACATGTACACATCCACTTGTTGAGAGTCGAGTGAAGAATGACTCATTTGACCAACCTTTTTTTCTTCTCTCTCCACTGCTCAGCAAACCAATGTCTTTGTTCTTTGCACTGCTGTAATCACAAACATGTCACTCAGGGTGTAATAATGGGATTATTCATTGCAAACTGACCACAGTATCTCTCACTTCAAATGTCCTGACTGACTGTTGTTGATGAATAGCCGCTTACACCCTCGATTGATATTTACAGACGGACTCAACTCAAGGTACACCTCAATACAATCACCTTTCGTGATACGCTGTATTGTCTGCCTGCACTGACAGCAAAGGCGCTGGTTTATTGAGACATTGCCTCATACTTATTTTTTTTTAAAATACTTGCGTACATAAAATTGACTGTAGCTTACATCTTTCATCATCTCTTTAATCAAACTTCAATAAAATTCTGCAAAGGGTCCTACAAGGATTCCTGTTACTGGGTCAATATTTACAGAAGATATTTCTATTTCTTTTGTTTCACACCTCAAAATCGTCATACTATTATTTTTTTGAATTATTTAGAGGATCACAGTAGTCTGCCCACATCACTGGCAACGTCTCCAAAACGTGCTCTCTGAGGACTCAGGAGCTTATTATGAGTGGACTCCTTTAGAATAATTGATTGTATTTGACATGACATAGAGGAAGCTCGTTGGATGGATACTCTGCAGCAGAGCCGTGATCAATCCAAATGAGGGACTGGGGAAGCTTTTATTTCTCTGCCAGAGTTTATTAGCAAGAACTTAGCTTCTCTGGAGAAACGCTATTCCTACAGAAACAGCTTGGACCTATTAGTATCTGTGAATGTATATTAGCGTGATCCCTCACCTTATCATGCCTCGAAATATTCCCTGTGCACTAATTTGACAGAACATAATGAAACATTGAGTTAAACGCCTGGGCATGTTCCAGAGCACTTTTGCGGTGGGCGTTTAGGCATGAAGAGTTGTGATTATCTGCAAAGATTATTTTCTGTCTTAACAAACAAAGATTTGGTATACTGCATGTTCTGAATGACAAATCAACCTTTAGAGGCAACTGGACATGCTCTGGATCTGAATTTCATGTGGGATGGGTGTGAAATGGATTTCCTTCTGAAATTATAGTGCAAAACCTCAATACAACTGGGGAAATGTAGTTTTAAAGCTTGGTTTTCTTCTTTAATATTTATTTGACTGATGGATCTGGTTTCGAGGGATTTTTTCAGCATTTTTACCAATGATAGAACAGTAATGAGTAACACAAGAACTGCTATTAATCTGTCTGTACTATCCACTAGCAGTCTCTCAATGCAACAACAGATCATTAAGCGTTACTCCATGCTCGCTGTATGAGGCCCCTTTATCTTCACACTTCTGCTTTCTATGTAAATAAAGCTTTGGACATGTGTTGAAATGCAAGAAAGTAAATGTTATATGGTATGTCCTCGGTCTGAGGCAGTAAACAGCAGATGGTTCGCAGTGCCTCTTTAGCACTATGGATTTTATCTAGCTACCCACCTGAATGACCTGTGTTGAGCTGTGCAGCTGATGCAGAGACAAAAAAAAAAAAGCTAGCATTAACAGTTTGCTCTTGTTTACTCCAATTCCAGTGGACTACAAGGCCAGTGGAGTCATTTGCCATGCACAGAGAAATTAACTTGTTTATCAGCATTTTGATTTCCACACCGCCTCACCGTCCCTCTGGCATTTTAGACGTACATGATCCATGACTGATTCCCAATCAAAATGGAGCCTCAGTAATATAGCGATGTGTAATATAGCACAGTGTTTCCACTGTTTTATAATTAAATGTATGATGATTAGCATTGAGCCCAATGAGGACGATAACTTGTTATGTGCACACCTTCAAAAAGGTAACCTTCAACATCGTACATCTGTCCTGTCAATTGGATATGCTCCAAAGATGCACAGCACATTACCAGGGAGGCGCTGTGGCTCACGTCCATACAGTAGGATACTGGTTGTTTCAAGGTGATTTACAGTGGTATATCTGAGCTTTTTTTCTATTCGCATACGTGGCGATGCTGCACCCTCAGACCACCTACTGTACTTTGGAGTTGAGTTAAATGGCAGACAGAGCTGAAGTCCTTGAAAGGTTAGAAAAATCTTTAGCCATTTATTACTGTAAAGGAGGAAGTGTGGAAAGTGATGGAATATAATGAAAATTAATACTCTTTCTAGTCACTATGCTATCTGTGGATATGTTTAATATCCCATTACAGGGCCAGAAGTAACCACAGTTCCATACTGTCAAGAGACAAACATAATCCGGGGGGAAATTACCCATCAGGAAGCCAATACTGTTACTGAGATGCAATTACCAGGCCACTTGTGAGACTTTCAGCCCAGTATCCATGGGTGCATGTGTGTGAGGGTGGACGATATGTGCATAACAGCTCTTATGTTTTGCAGAGTAAATTGGATTCTTTGCTGGAGAACAGTTCATTTAGAATATGTCCAAGATGCAAATGATTGATGTGACTATATTGTTACAACTGTAGGTTTGGGGTGCGGGGCAGCCTAATGGAAAAAATATTGCAGGGAGAAGGAAATAGCTTTGTATCCCAGAATTAAGGAGGATTTTTCTGCACCAGATGGAATGATTTACATTTTTGGTTGCCAACATTATTTAATTTGGTGTGTAAAACAGTGTGCATGCTTGGATTCTGTTTTGCTTTACATTATATCGTGGAGCTCCTCCTCACAGAGGATTTAATGTACAAATTTAGCACTGAGAGATAGCCTACAAACAAAGAAAGCAGAGCAGATCGGAATGAACATCAGTGTAAACATTTGATAAGGATTTACTTGAGGCAAAAGCTATGCTTTATTATTGGTACAAAAATAGAAACTGTAGAAACTTGCTTCTGTGTGTATGGTATACTTGCCACTGCACTGTTGAATCCTACAACTTTTTCACAGACCAAGTTGATAATATTTGTGGCAATGGCAAATGGCTTCCCGTTATTCCCGGGATACATTTCTCAAGTCAGGGACATTTCTATTGTAGTACAAATTATCACCTTGAATCTGAAAATTAATCAGTGCTGCCTTCAATGAACAGCCCCTAACCTTAAACGTGGTACAGAGAGAAGAAGAAAAGAGCTGCCTGCACCCATTCCATAGGAAGTGCATGTGCATAAGAAATAAAACTGCCTGAACAGAGTGTAAGCCTTGCATGCATAATAAATGTATGACAAAACAATACCCCAGGCACCCCAGTATTAATGATATGCAACAAACTCATTATTAAAGTTCCAAAACAGCTCCTGGAGTAACACAGATGGAGTCAATTAAGCAATGAGCATACTGGCTTGCCTGCCGTTTCATCTTCTTTCTTTTATCTCCTGCATATTACTCCATGGATGTAATTAGCTGTATGTTACCCCTTGCAACATAATGTCCAGTGATAATAACAGTTATTTTCACTTGTAATTTCAAATAATGTACTGCTTAATAAATGTACCAAATTTGCTTGCACTGTGTCCTCGGGTATTTCATTTGCACTGCGAGAGGTGTTGAGGATAATACCGAGCTAAGCTGCTTTTCTCTCTTCTCCCTCCTGTTTGTGTTCCCAGAGACCTGATGCCTTCAACGCTGGAGGGGCAGATCACCATGGAGAAGACACCCAGCTACTTTGTGACTAACCATGCCCCAAAGCGCATCCACTCCATGGCCAGGGACATCAAGCTTATTATTGTGGTGCGTAATCCTGTCACTAGAGCCATTTCAGACTACACACAGACCTTGTCCAAGAAACCTGAGATCCCCACCTTTGAGGTTCTGGCTTTTAAGAACCGGACGCTGGGTCTTATAGACGCCTCATGGAGCGCGTTGCGTATCGGAATATATGCGCTCCACTTGGAGAGCTGGATGCAGTATTTCCCTCTCTCCCAAATGCACTTTGTCAGCGGGGAGAGGCTCATTGTGGATCCCGCGGGCGAGATGGCCAAAGTGCAGGACTTCTTGGGACTCAAACGGATTGTCACAGACAAACACTTTTACTTCAATAAAACGAAAGGATTTCCGTGTCTGAAGAAGCCGGAGGACAGCAGCACTCCCAGATGCCTCGGCAAGTCTAAAGGGAGAACTCACCCTAAAATTGACCCGGATGTGATTCGGCGGCTGCACAAGTTCTACAAACCCTTTAACATGATGTTCTACCAAATGACCGGCCAGAACTTTGAATGGGAGCTGGAGGAGGACAGTGAGTCTCGTAGCTCTCAGGACTAGTAGACTGCGGCATGGCACGGCACGCAGCCACACCACCAGCCTTCTCAATAAAACTACTATTGTCTCGCTTCGACTTCAGAGAGAGTGCTTGAGCACGCCAATCAATCATGGCTGTCTTTGCAGTGTCTGTATCCATTAGCAAGAGTTTACTGACATGCTTTTTCTCTCCCTACAATACTAATGTTGTTGATGATGGCAAATCATTATTGTATATACTAAACATAAAATATATTTATATTTGTGAAAAGGAGATGATTTATTCATTTTGATTTTGAAGCATAGAGCTGATATAAAAATCATGTTGACTATGGCAATGCATGCGATGAGTTAAGTGTCCTTACCTCATGAGCCCTAAGGGCAAACTCTGCCTGTTTCTTCTCCCTTTACTTTCCTGCAGTTTGTTGCCCTCACACCCACTCACCAGCATCCAGTACAAAAAGATATTCTATTTCAATGGCTAAGGCCATGAAGTGCTCTGTGTTATGTCTTCTCACGCTGTCCTGCTGCTTTAGAGGAGAGGGAAAAGAGAAAAAGGATAGACAAATAGTACAATAATCCTGACATGTGTTCATCTTTTCAGTTGACCATTTTCTGAGTGGAGACAATCTTTCTTTTTTGTCAGTCTAAGTTTACCAAAGTGTTAATTTACTCAGCGTCAGTGTTCTTGTTGCTCTGCACTCATTAATTGCACACATATTCAATAAGAGAGCTGATGTACAGTGGCCATCATTCAATAATTGGATTGTTTCACTGCATAGTGGAACATTAGCATACTGATGACCACGCACTCAGATGTGGTGCAGTATCAGTGGTTTTGGCACCATTTGACAAATGAATCCATGTACTACAAATAGCAAGGGTTAGCTGTGGATCAAACTATTCTGCATCTTGACAAAACAATTTTCCTGTTGCCAAAACATACCCAAAATATAAGTTTGCTCTTGCAGTCCTTGACTGTTTGCCTAGTGACCCTCCTCTTGTCACAGTAATATACATGTCAATGAGGGTGAAGAACAACACCAGAGGACCAAGCACAAGTTTGTTAACAAACATCTGCTGCGACGCGGTCTTCTGTCGTTAGAGATTAATGGCGTGTTAAATAAACCGCTGCTGCTGGAACAATGTCAATGTCACAGAGAATTTGCTGTCAAGGAAAAGCTACATACATGCCCAGGTGAATTTCCAAGCCATTACTGTATGTACTTAACTTGAATGAGATTATGTCTGCCAGCGAAATGTGCTGTAACCAGAGGTTTATACTTTTCGCAGCAGGACTAACCGGGCGGATGCTTATGTGTTGAAAATAACAGGGTTTTGCTGTGAAATGCTCCTTTACTCATGAAATGAAATACCAACATGACTCATCGTATTTTCTTTCTTTCTTTTTTTATTTTGCATAACTCGCTGTGCATCTGTCTGTTGTCTCTGGATTTTTCATCAATTGAGACAATCAATACAGTCAATGAGTCAATAAATACAGTCTGCTACACATCACTGGTTGCTACAGCTATGATGCATTGCTCAGTTAATCCTCCCCGTTCTCCGGCCATGGATGGCTGGATTGGTTCACTCTCCGCAGACCCCTCTGTCACCCTGGGGAGGCCGGCACCAGCAGCTACTTACACAGAGCAATTGATTCAATCAAAGCAAAGCACTATACTGCCCTTTGTAGCGCCAAGCCTGAACACTTACCTCTGAGTCTCACTATCCCAGAGTCCCAACTTCCACTTTGAGGATTTTCTGTGCAGCCATCCCTCAGTGTTTTCCTGACAATCTCTCCGTCTCGCTGCACTTTCATGTCCCCCCTTCCTCTCTTTCTCCCTCCTCACACGTCATCCTCTGAGCCGACACTATGTGGTGGTATGCTGTTTCACAAGGTGCGGCACTCTATCTATCTCTATAATTATTATTAATTTATTAATTCTCCAAAATTTACAATGTGTATAATCCACCTTCTAAACTAGACAGTCGCTCCTACTCAAGGAAATTCACAGAACCCTACGGTGTTATTAGGACACCATTTTCCATCTGTGAAAATGCACTCCTGTTGTCATTTGCATTTCCGGGCTCACGCATGAGGGAATTCCGCTCCAGAGTTAAAACTTGAATCCAACCTCTCATTTACAGAAACACACACACCTCCTTTCTTTTGTACCTCTTGCTTGTTTTAGGTCTAGGCGGAGTGCTGTGATACATCCTGCAAGAGTTGAAAGACATGCTAAGCTGTCCTTCATGTGTTCCTCCCGGTGGGGGTCATGCACGTTATGTGGTTCATTAGTGTTTCCAGCATCAGGTAAAGAAAACTGTGAGGATAAATGAGCATCGCCCGCTCGTCAAACTGTCGCTGCTCGAGTGCCATAGTTTCAAAATGAAGTACGAATTCATATTTGTCAGTCATTACTGACAATTTGGCAAAGAGCTAAAACTGTAATTCATGGCGTGAAAAAGCTACCTGGATGTATCACAAAATAATTTGCAGTTGCTGCTTGTGTGTTTTATTTTAGGTTGAAAGGCTATAATCTGTGTATGAGAGGTGTTTTAAAGTGTATTCAGTTTTCTGTTATATGATCTATAATTATATACAGCTGAGGGACATAATGAAAGGGGACAGCAAAAATAACTTCAGTTTGAACCAAACCAGTTTGACTGGCTGTAGAAACATGAATGCTTGCAAAAAACCTTAGGATGTAGTGAAGCCGATGGTGTCACTTCTACAACTAACTTTGCACTAATCCACTCTGAATTAGGCTCTAAATGTTCTTCTGGTTATGTCCACTGACATCCAAATTAATAAAAACAAAACCCAGATATGTTGTGCAGTTTTAGTCAAAGGTTTGAAATTCTGTAAAATTGCCTATTTTTTCCTTCTTTACATGCAGTAAAGGCTTTTCAGCAGCAGTGAATAATTGCAAAACAAATATCCACAAAATGAAATAAGCTGAAAATGAAATGCAACTGTACACTCTCCCAACGTTCTCATCTTTTTCATCTGTAATGAAATGGTTCATTTATCCACCCTGCAATTGTATCTGCATGGAAATGTTCCCACGGTGGCTTAGTCACACGTTGAATGTAGCTGCTAACCATGCAACAGAATCTTATTGATCACCAAATGAAGGATAAAACACAATCCCTGTCTCGCTCCCTACACGTCTTTTCTCACTTTCTTCAATATCTTTGTCTCCAGGTGTATGGAGGGCTGAAGAGGGGTCAGAAAATGAGGACAATGCATCCACTGGTTGCCAAGGACAACCTGTACATTGGTGACCGAACATATTGAGATTCATAACCAAAACATAAATGTCTATCTTTTCCATTTCTTCAGCAAAAATCCTCCTTTCCACATTCAACATTTTTGCCATGAATCTTAAATGTATTTAAGTGTCGCCCTGCTTTGTGGAGTATATGTGATATTCCACCTCATTTCAGAGCTGAAACTGATGTTGAAACTAACCGTTTTAATAACCGTTACCAAGTCCACAACAGCAGCACTGGAATTATTTTTTTAAAATGTCTTCAATCACACAACAGTTTCTGTCATTTCCACAGACCACAAATCGGAAACGGAGTAATCATTTCATCTGCTGCAGCTTCCTGAATCAGGAACTTCCTCTTCAACCACCTCGGGAGAGGAAAAGCATCCTCTCATAAATCTTGACTCAAAACGTATTCTTTCCTCTGCGCTGTGATGTTGCCCCTCTACACTCTCTCATCCCTGCCTTGTGTCACACACACAGGCCTGCATCAAGTCCTTACAGGGACTAAAATTTGAGTCAAGTGCAGATGCTGATGTTAGACATAAAGAGAAAGAGTTCAAAAATGACAAAAACTTCAATTTGATTCCTGCAACTTTACAGAAATTTAGGTCGACTAATTAATGCAACTGAAATACAGAGAAGTCCAGCACACTTGTTTGTTGCTACTAAGCTATTTTTACCCTTCTTGTGTTGATTACTATTAATTCAGTTTTCTTGTGTTCTGTTAATTAACTGGATGCTGTGTGTACAGTGCAGTTATTGTGGAGTGTTTAAAAGTCCGCTTGAGCAAAGATAATTTCAAAAGCAAAAAAATGCCACTCAGTGTCAGTGCTCACAGTTATCATCTAATCACCAATTAAACAGTAATCACTGAAAGATAAACCTGTTGACAACATAGACCATTAAATTAGGCATACATAATTAATGTATGTTTAATGAAATCGGCAGAAAATCGCATTGGCTGCTCAAACAGTGCTATGATAATGTGTAATAATCCAGTTGCAACTGAATAGTATTAACCCAGTAGTCTCCCCCCACCCCTCATCCTTTAATAATGCTCTCAATAACAACAACTCCCCCTCTCACACACACAAGAATCAGTCTTTTAGACAATCATTACACATGACTGGTTAAAGCTGCCATGTTCAGTCCCGTTCTTGATAGCCAGGTAACTAGCAGGTAGGATAGAAAACTCTCAGTACTCTCTTCTGCCTCAAGGACCAGGATCTAAAAACACTCTTGTAACCTTCTCCAACAAATCATCCATGTGCATTTTTCCTGCAAAAAAATAAAAAAATAAAATGAACATTAATGATTTAAGGTAGTTCTACCCTAACCTTAAATTACCTACTCTTCTCTGTGTTCTATGTTTTCTTTGGAGTTGTTTTAACATTTGGATTATACTGGATTTTTACTGGACAGAATCAAGTGGTTGTGTAAAAAGAGATAGTCTGACATGTGTTTCTAGCCCCAGGTTTTAGCATAAATTCACATTATTTCACTATGAATAAGTGTGAGATTTGACATTTATCAGAATAATATTTTCAGACAATTATTAACACTTATTACGTTGCAAAGCTGATCTAACCCAGTAAAACATATTTAAAGCACATTTAATCCGTTAAAAACAACTTTGAGTTTATACAAATCCAAGTTATCTGCTGCCCAGTAAGATTTTGCGGCAGATTCAAATTGTTTTGATGAATGCATTCCTTTTAAATCCAATGTGTTGCAGTATGCCCTGAAAAAATAATCTCTCTCTTGGCATCTAATTTAAAACTATTACAACTAATTCTTAGTTATCTGCAACATAATTTAAATGTATGATACTAAAATCTTCTACACGACCAGAGGAAAAAATGTACGTATTGATATAATTTATAGTTAAAAACTAATCAATGTTTCACATTTTCCTTGAATTACCTCCCCAGTTTTTTTTTTTTTTCCAATTAAAGATTACCACGTCTGACTAGATGATCAGTTCTTTAGGTGTGTTGGGCATCAAATAGGACATGTTTGACACTCCTGAGGAAGAATACAATTAGGGAGAACAAGTGAGATGAAGCATGCAGTGCAGAGAAAGAAACAACACGTGCAAATCTATAGTGGGATTCTCATTATTGTATCCATTGATTGAGATTGTACTGAAATTACATTTTCAATGTCTCTCTGGGAAGACATACAGACTCTATTCTCTGAAGAAATCCTGAGGTACTTGATGCCTTTGCATGTGACTTGGACATGCAAAAAACAAGACCAAAAATTTGCAAAAGACATTTTACATTTAATTTCCCCCATATGGAGAAATTGGACATTTCTACTGCTTTAGCCCCTAGACTTAGATTTAGTCCTCCAGTACCAGTGTCCTACAGGTGTTTCATTCTCCGTGACAGTTAACAAGCCACGCCTGGTCTGTATTGGCACATTCACTATCAAGGAGAATCAGAAGTAGGATCAAAAAAACCTGAAGGACACCAGCCCTTGAGGAGTAAAATTGAGTGGCTTCAGGCCAAAACAAGGGCTTGTCATGAAGCCCAGCACTCCACTGGTAGAAAAGCTCTTCTAAGGTGGTCTTCTGTCACCTTGAATTTAGTTTTTCAAGGTCTTGAGAAAAAACAAGGACAATGCAGAAACAAAAACTCTGGTGAACTTGAAGGCTTGTCACCAGACAGCCATGGAGAATTTAGTGTGTGCTCTCTTTTTATTTAATGTTCTTTGTGAACCTTTGAGCCCTTTTCAGACAGGATTTGTTCCCCAAATCTGTTTAAGAAATTATTACACAAATGGGTGTAAAATTGTTGTAATTTCTGCAAACTTTTATAGAAGTGGGAGTTGAGTCATTGAGAAAATTGCTAAACTAAGCTTTTTTATTAATTTTCATTTTTTATTTATTTATTTTATTTCTGATAATGATGAGCCATCAGCAAGCAGTATGAGTAAGCCTGAGTCAACAAAGTCATTGTCAGATTCAGACGGATTCTCATCCACAAGCAAAGCCTCTGTGTTAATGAACATAGTCACATCAGAGTTGGCTGAAGGACAGCAATATATTTATAAACTGTCGTGTCGAAAAATCCAAGCCAGAGGACAAACAAGCCAACATCGGGGTCGAGAATAGTACATTTTGAAGCTACTGTACCAAATACTACATTAACAGTGTGTTGTTTGTGTTCAATGCAGGCCTTTAATGGATTGTTGTGGTGAAGAGGGAGGTGAACCAGAAGGCAAAGCTTTCAATTTACCAGTCAGTCTATGTTCCAACCCTCACCTACGGTCATGAAGTTTGGGTAGTGACCCAAAGAATGAGATCATGGATACAAGCGGCTGAAATGAGTTTCTTCTGTAGGGTGGCTGGGCTCGCCCTTAGAGATAGGATAGGGTAAGGAGCTCAGAAATACTGAAGGAGCTCGGAGTAGAGCCGCTCCTTCTTCACCAAATCCAAAGGATCCTCTTGCGGTGGTTTAGGCATCTGATCAAGATGCCCCCTTCAAAGGTTTTCCGGGCACATGCAACTGGTAGGAGATCCCAGGGTAGACCTACCACTCGCTGGAGAGATTATATTTATCATCTGGCTTTGGAACGCTTCGGGATCCCCCAGGTGGAGCTGCAACATGTTGCTGGGGAGAGGAACGTCTGTACTACCATGTTTAGCTTGCTGCCACCACAACCTGGCCCTGGATAAGCATAAGAAAATGGATGGATGTGTTCATGAACAAACTGAGTATGATCAGTGGTATCAATGCCTAACCCTTCCCCAGATCAGTGGTGTTGTTTGGGTGATTGCTGAAATCACTGAAGATAAAAACATCAGCAGTCTGTGAAGAAGAAATTGGGACATTTCTTCAAAGAAATTAGGATCTCAGCAGACAATTTCTGAATACGGAAAAAATGGGGAACATTTGCATAACTGCAGTCATTCTGAGTTGTAAAGAAAAACAAGACAAATCCTCAAATGAACCAGATATATTATTAGTGTTGGGTGTCAGACAAATATTTAAGCTTTTATAGCACAAAGCAACAGTAGAAACTATTTCTCCGGGACAGAAGCATACAGGAACCAAAAGCTTTTAATTACGTCACTGAAAATGTAGAAAAAATAACCAATTCAAGATGTGGAAGTAAAGAGGCTAAAAACTAATGAAGGTATAGACTAAGCAACTGGCTAATACAGCTATGCTAGTCGTTAACATGACTAGAAGGGGACTCATGATAAACAGATGGCGAAGGACAGCATGGCTTTCTTATCCTATCCTCCTATGTACTGTATATATATTTGTTTATTTTACATTCAGCCAGTGCGGAAAGGCAGAATTATAAAGGAATAAGATAATAAAAAAGTAGTCATGTCAATATTAACACAACACAATACTGATATATTCTGAAGAACTTTGATCTAGTTTTGAAAGACAGATCAGTTCATGTAGCTGAAGAAAAAAATAAACTAAGTGAAAAACAGTGTCAGAAATACTGTCTAACCTTTTTTTCTTTAAAAAAACTGAACCTTGTATTGAACCTTGTCAAAATGGAGTCGCATTTTGACACATTAGCTTTTTTTCCTTAAAAAATAAAAAGAAGCTTTTTATTATGATCACTCGCTACTTTTTACTCCTCTGTGTCTGCTCTCATCTCAAAGCGTCGGCACAACTCAGCTGTGGCTCTGCCAAAGCGTCTGCACTGTGTTACATCATTTACATAAATGCACACAATAGGATGAGAAGCAGCAGGCGGAGGAACCAGCATGTCTTGACTACAGTGTCAATACCAATCTTGGTGTTTGATGCAACAATCATCTTTTAATCTTTACACTACTGCTGAAAAATACAGGTCACCAAATGTGGTTGTCTAATAATGAAAACGACCACGATGTCCAACGACCCTATACACACCAAATAGAATATATATATATATATATATATATTATTATTATTATTTTTTTTTTTTTTTTCATTTAAATTTTTTTTTTAAAGTAGTATCAAGAAGCATAGTTCTTTCCAGGAAACTTCATAGAACGCCAATAAGAAATTAAATGGAAAATAAAGCATTACCTTTCGATTTCCCAACATGATGCTTTCAATGGCATTTCTAGGCCTCCATCATGCTGCCAGGAATACAATTCATTATTCCTACACAATATACAAAATGCAGCCCTGTGGGGAAGGTAACCAGCTGTCTCTTTTGCAAACATTTGGTTTATTTTTCTAATCTTGTAAAAACTGTAAAGCACACTCTAGTTACAGGCTGGTACGAATATGAGACTTCCGTTCTGTTGCAGATTCTTTCAAACTTTGAAGTGCTGTTCAAATGAAGAATTGATACATGAATCAACTCGTCTCTAGAGACTTCTCCAAGTACTGTCGGACTCCCTGCCAATTAATAACCCAGTACAACTTTTAGCAGAGACATATTTCATGTGTATGAATCACTCCAGAAATTACAGCAGGGACCTGCTGATAGTTTAGCATCCCCAATACTGCAATAACAGGCCCGGTGCAAGAGGTCTCTTCAGCCAGACTGATACTATACCCATTACACTGTTGGAAGAAAGCATAGACCTAAACACAGCATTTCTTATTAGTGATATTAAATTATATCATGCATTACCTAGTAAAAAGGACATTTTATTCCAACTCTAACAGTTCTTCCCGCCTCCAACAGGATCGCTCAGCACAGGCCATCTGGTCAAGGACTTCACCAACAGATACATTATTTTTCAAATCAATACTTCCACATCCCACAAAGTCCTGCTTTGAAGGAAGACTAATTTCGTTATCAATCCATGCAGGTAATGATCTCATTAATTCACTGTTGATTTATTTTCAGCTGAGTGGATATTAACCTTTTGCCAGTAATCATTAATTTTCGGTGGGGGAGGTGTGGTATGTTGTGATTGGAGCTACATAAACAAAACAATTAATAGGCTCCCGACATTAGAGGTCCTTTATGATGTCCAGCAGACTTCTTACACTCAAATGATCGATTTGACCAAACCCAGAGCTGCTCTAATCGCTCACCTCACTCGGGGTATGTTTTGCCCCAGAAGAGACGAGAGGAATTATTTGTGTTGTTTTGTGCAGTCATGCATGCATTTTGAGGACAATTATCATGCTCTGAATACTTGTGACTTTGCAGAAGGTAATCAGGGTTTACTATACAACACCTGCCTCCCATTGGTCCTCAGACTAAATGCACTGACACTAAGAGCAATATTATAATAATTTAAAAGTTAAAAACTTTAAATTGTTTGTTTTCTTGTTCTGACAATTACCTCTAATGTATATATGACCTGTATCTGGACATGCTTTCACAGTCTTGTGTTTCTGGCCACATCTGTTTTTCATGGTGTTTCCTGTTATTTTACCCCCATTTAATTCCATTTATAATAGAATTATTAAAATTCCCAATCCTTCAAACGATTATTTACCTCCTGAGAAGATTTTTTTGTGGTCTTCTGTTTACTGAAAGGGTCATAGGATAAGTTTTAAAGAGAGCAGATTTGTAACCTATTAATCTCTAACTAAGCTCCCTGTTTGGACCATAGAGTGTATGTATAGAATGACGACACATCTCCACTTCCTCTCACTGTACAAAAATGAGGCCAAAATATCCTGATACGGGCACTGCCATCTTGCATTGGTGATGTCAGTTGGAGCCAGAGTATATGCAGTAGTGATCCCACCTGACCCAATTGCAAGAACACTCTCAGTTGTCACTCATGACGCCACACCCCCTTTTTGTAGCATAGAATGACCAATTAAAACCATACTTAGTAGAGAAATTAACACTTGAACATACATCCGCGCGATAAGAACTACCTAAAATGACAGAAACCGTCTATGGCTCTTTTGCATGCTATATTTTTATATTTTATATCTACTAGTTTTTTGCACTATCACCTTTGCTACTGTATGCCCTGCAATTTCCCCATTGAGGGACTAATAAAGGTTTATCTTATCTTATCTCTTATCTTAAACACTAATATGAAGCTAACATGCAAGGGGCGGGGTTTATGACCTACACTGCAGCCAGCCACCTGGGGCCATTCTAGATGTTTTGATTTCACTCCATCTTTATATGCAGACTAGGGGTTGGACATTAAAAAAAAAAAAGTTCCACAATAAAGTTTGTGTTTCTTTGAGCCGTTGCCACCAGCAGTAATCCAACAAAGAATCCTTTACTCTGAAAATTGAATTCAAATTCTGTCAAACTGCACCATTACTGACGCAGTCACTACATCTGTACACTGTACACTGTTCCTCCCTGACAACTCAGTCCACTATATAAAGAACCCAAATGTTTGTGGCTAAGTGAATACAAGCTCATGCTGTGCGTCGTTTCTCGTGACCAAACCTGCATTTGAATTTTGGAGAATACACCATATTATGTTGAAATTTGATTTACATTTACTGTTTTTGCTTTCAGCTCTCCTCACATGAGCCTCCCTTCAGTTTATGGGCTTCCACACCAGAATATCACACTCATTCATTTTTACTGACTGGCTCTGAAAGGCAGCTGCAACAGGAGTCCAGTAAATCCTCCACCAAACAGGGAGTTTTACAGAAACAAGACAAGTGGAAGAAAAGGTGTATAAAATGTATGTGCTCAGAATGACAAGGCCTGATATGATGCAGTCAGGTTTAGTAAGTTTTGGTGAATGCATCTGGTTGTATGCGATAGAGAGAAGTGTTCCATTGAAAATGTTTCATGAATAACAAAGGGTACGCAAAATAAGAAGTATCTTATGCTTGAAACTGTTCCTCATAAACATTATGAGGAGATGAAAAATACAGTATGTAAATCAAAAAAGAGTTTATAGATTGAAGGAATCAGGCGAGTGGAGGAGGAGTACTTTGCGTAGGTAGAAGAAAGAAGTGAGTGTGTTGCTTTACAGCAAGACTAAAGGGAGGCAGAAACTTTCACACTTCAGGGAATCAACACCCAGTGGCCCATTGTCTGGCACTAATTATAAGTATTTTGTGGGGGCGGGGGGGGAGTGTCAAAAATGTACACATTTATTTTCCAAGTAGATTATTTTGTTATTAACAATTGCAGGACATTAAACATTAAATATTTCAGAAAATGAATGGAAGAGTTGGTCAATTATGAAATGATGGCTTAGATTCAGAAAATCGTCAGTTGTCAGTGTTGTTAGTCAGACATAGCTTAAGATTTCAGCCATGTATGTTTGAATCTTGAGATACATATTTTAATTTATAATGTACTCTGACATTTTTTATTATTTTTAATTATTATGTTACATGAATAACATAACTGAGGTGGGGGAGTATAGCATAGTGGGGTAAAATACTGAGTTTAATAAAAGACGATAAATTGGCATCTAAAAATACAATCATACTGGTAAAAATAACTGCATTAGGGTAGATGAAATATGCCATATGCCATTATTATTATTATTACTTCCCTTGTATTAAATTTAAGCTCGTCCAAAGCTGGTCTGCTGACAGCTGCATCTTTTCATCATGTTTGATTGCTCCCTCTTCCTGCTCATCATGACAACGGTTTACATTTCCGATCAACATAAATTTTCCCCCTAAATGTTACTAAATGATATACTGTCCACTCCTGCACTAGCACTACCTCTGACAGCCTGGAGATAAAGTTTGAAGGAGTACACTTGACCCTACATGTGGCAGGCATAAATCTTAGGATGATGAAAAGCATCACAGGCCTGAATACAAATAAGACCGGAATCATGATTTCAGGCCGCAAGAGATACAGAAACTCCACTTCTGGCATGCAGTATTTTTCAGGCCAGACAGTTGCAGCGATGACCTTGTTACATCTTCTATAATTTAAACTGTTAGGGCTTTTGTTCAATCAAGACTTTAAATTCTGCTTTCTGGTCTTAAAAATTAACTCTGTCAGAGGTCAGCTGAAAGAGTTATTGAACTTTTACCATCCTGATCGTCTCTGCATTAGCTTCAACATCAAAAGCACCAAGGGTATGTCTCCTAACCTATGTAGAGTATACAGGCTCTATTTGTTATACATAAATTACACGTTTAAAAACTACACAAATCTGTTCATAATCCACAATCATACGAGTTCTAGTCAGTTGGTCTAAGGTTTAGACATCTTACCTGGCACCAGGACTTCCTCCAGTAGAGCCCCACAGTTTTTTCTTTCCTATCTTGAAATGTCTTATTGCTACATGTGAACTATTGTGATGCCAAATACACAGTTTACAGTTTAATAAGAAATATTATGGTACTTGTATACCTATAAGGACCCTCATCTGAGTAGTCATTGATCCTGCATAGCTTCTTCAAAGATACCAAATACAGTTTTCTATTTAATGGCACAGTTATAGAAATATAACAAAAGACTGGATTGGTTCAAATATTTCATTCAGTCTGACTCAGTTTCATTGTTTCATCAGCACTACACGCCTAACTGTAACCTTTAACTTGTTCCTCCAATTCTAACCTCAACCCTTCACCGATGCCCTAACCTTAGAGGGGTTCGAGGCTCTTGAAGTAGTTAGTACCTGCCAGAATGATCTCACTTTAGAAAAAACATGTTGATTCTTAAGACAGCTCAAATTGGCTCTCACAAACATGTAAGTACAGGAACACGCACTGAAAAACTGTCACCTCCCACACAACATGTTCACTGAACATGCACAGATGCGATCATGTGCAGGTGCACTGTAAGTAATTTTCCAAATACACTGTTATTTTTGTGTTGTTGTTGGCATTTGCCTGTTGTTGTTTTTTTTATTCCAGCTCTTTTAATAACATTACTTTCACCCTTTTGCTTAATTTCTTTGTTTCCAGTCTCTGCTGTTGTTGACAGAGTTCAGTGTGAAATGCACTTTAAATAAAAATGTGATTTGTTTTCATTGGAACGACATAGAGCAAACAATTGTTCTGATTTAATCTTTCAGTGGGCGGCAACATGTCAATATGTTTGTTCACTGGACTGAGTCTGTTGCAACCATTGCATCCTGATGCTGACAATGCATAAATGATGCAGGACTCAAAGTCATGTCTTGGTTTTTGCCTCAAGCAATCCAACTCCTAAGCAAAACAGTGCGGACCAATGCTGAAGTGAAAAATATGGTTAGTGCATGAAAACATCTTCAGTCTCTTACAGATAACCAGGACTTCTACATGTCTGAAACACATGCAGGTATTAAGAGTGTTTTCAGTGTAGAGCATCATATGTTGCAGTACAGAACAACATGTTAAGGGAATGACAATGAGAGAAAGACGGTTCAGAAAAAAAGCTCCTCTAAACAAATATAAGGACAATACAACCTCAAATATCGAGCAGTTGTGTGTGAGTGTGTATACGTGTGTGTTCCTTAGACGTGTCCTCTTGGGAATAAGGTTTGAGCAGGTTTAGTGTAATGAACCTTCTTGGGATTACACTGCTGTGTGCAGGTATTCCCAGCCTGCTGTCCATGCTGTCAAACAACAAGCATTATGTTAATGTCTTCAACAAATAAGACCATCTCCCCGTCTGCTGGAAACGCCAATTTGTGGTTGTTTTTTTACAGCAGATACCAGCTCTCAAAAACCCCGTTTATAATTAAGAAAGAAAAAGTGGATTCATGTAACTGGAGGTGCACACGGATTCTGCAAACATACTGATTATACTTTTTCTTGAGAGAAGAGAAATGGGACGAAGCCTTTTACAGGTACAGAAGCTTTGGGGGTTTAAACATAAATATTTTTGAACAAAACACCTTAAATTGTATAGTAGAATAACCTCTGTTCCTAAAAGTTATTTGGACACTCCATCTTCATTTCAATAGTGAAAAAAAGGCTTATCATTTAATTGAATAGGAAATTGACAGCATATGAAACCACAGCAGATAGTGAGATGAGGACCGCTGTGCTGAACACACAAAATGACTGCATCCCATGAAGGGCTAATAGAAAGACAGGTGAAAGCAGGTGGGAATTTATTGTGGAGCAATGGAGTTGAGTTTTTCTGATCCGGCTGGTAGATTCCTTTGTAACAGAAATATGTGGACGACTGGCCAGGGTGTTTTCAGAGTAGTACTACAGTATGTCTATCTCCCAATTATAATTTAGATTCATAGCTTTCAGTGTCTGAGTATTTGATCTCTTTTAGGAGGAGGAGATATGCTATACGTAGCCTAGCAGGCTAATCTTCCTCATCATCCCGAGCATAAACACTCCTTGTTGTTTCAGTGATGTGCAAACCAGACGTACAGCAGTGAGAATCTGTCCCTAAATTGAGACAAAATTCTTTTTGAGAAAGTCAGTCTGCAGTGAACTGAATAGCTCACCACTACGAGTGAATGTCCAAAGGCATTTACAGTGTTGTGACTTGAACCAAATGGAAGCCTGAGGCCATGCACAGACAAACTAAAACATTTTGAAAACCATTTCAGCCCCTGAAAAATAAAGAACCCTTCAAAATCACACCTTCAAATGTGTTTTATTTTCTGAGCTACATTTGAAAATAGCAAAACAAAACAATTTGATGGCTGCGGTTACCAGGGCACAAGGGCATTGCTATCCTGTTTGTCACATCATGTGTGCATGCACAACAACAATCTATGACAAAATACATTGACTTCAAATTATTTTATACATTTATTCACCCTATGAAGGCATGAGTAATAATCAAAATTAGATTCATAATTAATTAGCTTGGCGTGTCATGATACAGAAATGAATAGCTAGTATCTATGTGGCACCACAGGCAAACAAACACACCTTACCGAATCACGACACCCTGCATGCAGCCTTTCACCTTTCTATTTTAACACAGACTCCCAGGCCGTGGCTTCTAATTTTAAAAGTGTTTGATTTGGCTGAGAATCAAACCCCATGAATCCTCCTTCAGACATTTACTTCCTGCAGGTTGGTCTACACAAATCTTTGACCAAGTCATCATAGTTAATGTTTTATATCAACAACTGCTCATGCAGAAACGATCTCATGTTAACCTCTGTGCTAACTGTTCTTGCTAAAGACGCCCTCTCATACCATATTAACTCTACAGCTGAATATGTAAGATTGGTGAGTGATAAGGAGGAGACCTTTTTTTTTATCATGTCAATGTATGATTTTTTTGTCAGACAGTGTAGACAGGAAAGCTCAAATAAGTCTTTTAGCGGTTAACATATATATTTCATCATCACAGCAGGAAATACTTCACTTCTAATTAAGGTTAAACAGAGAAAAAAAATTTTCATGTGGATAGAACATTGCTGATCTCAGTCCGCTAGTGGAAGAAGTGAGAGCCATTAGTCATTAAAAGAAATGGTGAGTTTGCCTTGTGTATGGATTAATAAATGCACTTAAGATACTTTTTGACTTAAAGTGCCTTTGTGGAGTTGGATATTGTTGTCCACTGCCATTAATCCTTGTGTATTTCAACTCTAACATTGTCATATTTGTATTTCTTTCTGTTTCTCTGATATAAATGATTTCCGTTTAAGTTTTTGGTCTTTGCCCTGGACAAAAATGTGCACAAAATATTGTAAATGATATCCGTTTAAGCAAAACATTCCTGTGTCTCCGATAAGCACAGATGTTACCAGTGGAAGTGTCTATCTTATACATGGATTTCAAGAAGTTTAAATTTGGCCCAGAGCTTTAAGCCCAAACAGTTTGTCTGTTGTTTATGAGACTTAGAGATGCAAGTGTGGAGCTTTTCAAGATTCAGAGAACCATTCTGTGCAAACAAGAATTTTTATATTATATTGCTGTTATATAATAATATTTGATTTCTAGGAAGAGGATGTATCTGCCTAACAAATCAAGGTTATCAGAGGATAACTCATCCAATTTCCATGGAAGAAGTGTTCGCTCTTTGGATGACAAAAAAATCAACTCTCATTGGCTGCAGTGCGATATAGATGACGAGGTCAAAAGAAGATGGCAGAGGAGTCTTAATTAAAAGTCACTGCTGATACGACCCAAATTCAGCCTGTCCAGTCATTTCTTTACTGACAAAGAATCATTACATTAGATGTCAGAGTGGATCAATATTCTGACAGGGTGAGGTACCCTCATTCCCATCTCCCTCTCCAAACCTGTGCATTGACTGCAAACCTTAAGCAACAAGAAGGATGAGGTCAAAGATTTGTTCAAATCAGCACCTCCATCCCTGCAGCTAAGACAGGGCAAATCACTCTTCGTTTGTTGAGGCAGACTGTACCAGCGAGGCATCATTAAATTCCTTCTCACTGCTTATTGTGCATAATTCATATTCAGCCGTTGAAATATGAATGTTGCTGTGTTGCAGAAACGCTGCTAGACCGAGGCACAAGATGAGGGCCCGAATCAAACCCCAAGTGGGACTTCAGGTTGAAGGAAAAGCGTAAGGGTGAGGACTCCTTTGGATAGTTCTGGATCTCCTGCAGCAAAATCAATTTTGAATGTTATCCTAAGACACACGGGGGAGCAGATACACAAAGACGGCCATTTAATTGGTCGTTATGTGAAACATTTTCTCATTCAGATCGCGCTTTGGAAACGATTTAAATTACTGTAGCATATAGCACTACGTACAACTAAGATATTAAATTCACAGCAGTTTGTCTGGAAAAACAGGCTCTGTGCATGCTTTCCACAGGATTTTACACAAAAAAATATTTATTATAACAATCTTGCATATTAAGGAAAAATATTACTAGTTAAGTTTGGAAAGTTAAAAAAAGAAATTCAGTTTTTGGTCTTTGCCCTGGACAAAGAAGTGCACAAAATATTGTAGCTTGTGTAGTCTAACCATGAAGGATGTCCATGCTCCTGATCTTAGTAAAGACAATATTAAAATAATTAAGTCTAAGACAAACAAAAACACATTGATCACAATTTTCTCTTAAAGAATGTTAAGTATAAGAATAATGCATTTGCCCTGTTGGAGGGAATGCAATTAAGGAACCAATACTGAAGCACTCAGATCCCGTCGCCAGTCAGAAGATTGATATTGGATGATTCTGCAAAACCTTGGATTACTTTATAATTCAAGCTGATATAATTCATATTTTAAGATTAACAGTGGGTTCAAATATTATGTTTAATGTAAAAAAGGTAATTAGAAGTGATGAATCCTAAGATGATTATTACCGGACTTGGCAATTCCTCTATGGACTATTTCAGCATCTTTTAGCTCATTGTTTTGGTTTTACAGTCTGCAACCTTAATGTTTTGGTTCAGTCTCACTGCTCTCATCAGCATCATATCTACATACACCAAGGAGCTGAATTCAGAGAAGAAGAAAAAAAAACTCTGATCAATCCACTGTACACTACCTGCCCATCCCTAAACGGCAGACAGACAAAGTTAACGACTAACTGGTGACCATAGTGGAGCATTTAGCAGCTAAAGAGGCAGATATTTCCCTCAGGAGCTGGTGGAAACCAAACCAGATGTAAAACGAGAGTGAATATTGGACTTATATTTATGAGGTGGACACAGACACAACTCCAAATGAATACTGATGTTCTTCTCTGTCTCCTGGATGTGTAAATAGGCAAACTGTTTGCTAATTTATATATACTGAACAGTTACACACATATATATATGTATAGTTTTCTGGCTATGGTTCTCCACATCTTCCAATTGAACCTTAAATCTCCTTTTTTCCCTTTCTATATAATGATGTATCACATCTCCATGAGGCTTCTCCTGGTGCTGTGTACTTTCACAGCAGGGATCACTAGTGGATCAATACAATGTGAATGTATTCTAGCCTTATTCACAGGGATCTACCTCCCCCAGCTTTGCTTGCATTTAAGTGAGCTGCTCCTCTTGTGCAGTGGTCCCTACGGAGTGATTCACTGTCCCATCTCTCTCCTACATCCTCCCAAATCCTTCTAAGATGGCCTGCTTTCAACCCCCTGAAACATTATCAGTCTGCAAGCATCGTGTTCACCATCAAGCGCGAAGCATCATTTACGGACACATTCCATTTTCCAGCTGTTGGCGCTTTCCTACACCAAAATGAAAAACTTTCAAGAATGAAGTGCCACCTGTACCCACAATAATGGACTGGAATTTTATCTTCTAAGCGTGATGTGAACAAAAGATTTTAGAGATTTGTTTTTATCATAGAACAATATTGGACAAGCCCTCATGTGCTTTCAGGATTAGATTGCTACGGTTTAGTAAGTGTGTGTGTGTGAGGAGGTACAGTATGTGTGTGTATGCACGGTCACTTAGCAGTGGCCTTGAGAGCAGGTTACTTCCTGGCTGTAGCACAGTATTAATGATGGGAGTGCAGGTTGGTGAAGTTGATCCGATCTATGGAGCTCATTCATTTTACCTTTCCTGTCACAACACTGTGTGGAGAATACATGTAATGAATAATATACCAGACGACTAACAGCAGGGTAATTACAGGATAATGAATGCACCTGCTTTTTGCCCACAATGTCAGAGAAAAAAACGACTTTGCAATATGCTGGAGAAAGGCTTGTGCTTTAAAGCGCAGCGACCAGTTTGTGTTTTAATACATTTGGCCGAGTAGTTGTCTGTCAAAACAGCATTTTTCCGTGCGTTGCTACACCACTGCTATTTGTAAAGATGTATTGGTCTAGTAAACATTTTTCAGCTTGAAGAAATCAATTTTTTATTGCAGCATTTAGGTATTGATGAATAGATCACAAAAGGGTGACCAGAGCTCGTACAGCAGAGACCCAGAGCAATATATGCAGTAACTATACAGTTAAACTATATTGACAAAGATATTTAGTTTTATTTAAGTGCTGTTTCCTCTGGGTGTCCAGGTCACTGGACTTAATAGACGTCCTAAATCCATATATGACTGTTCTCATGTCCGACATGAACATACTCGCAGGTTTTACATATAATAATAAAAAATAAAATACATTGAATGAAACTCCTGTGAAACATTTCTCTGTCTTTCATAATCATCTGACAAAAATACATAAAAATAGCTAGAAAGCCTGCACCTTGGTAATATACAACATTAAATCACATAAGAAATAAAGGCTTTGCTCTGGTATAGAATAACATATTTCATATATAATATACATTTTCCACTTAATATATAGAGAACTCCGTGATGTTAGTACGTACTACAGTTTAATAGTTTTCCTTTGCAAGTGAGAAATTGTGTGTGAATATGTTTACATTTTCTGTTCATAACACTGTAATATAAGTTTAAAAGATCAAATCACTTAAAGTAATGGAAGGGGACACCATTAACCCAGGATGCATATTAAAGATTTCTAAAAACATATTATGTTATAGTCTGTGCTCGGGCAGTCTTATCCAATAACATATCAAGCAACTGTCTAATATCACACATCTGCCATTCCTTATCACAAGACGTGCCCATTTATATACAAGGATACAGCGAAGGCATGTGTGTATGTGTGTGATTGTGTGTCTCTTTTTTCTTTTTCTGGTCAATTTCAGTTTAGAAAACAAAACACTGACTATCTACTCTACCTACAGTAATTGTCTGTGCACTATTCTTGTGGTCGCAGCATGAAAACTATTAATGATCCAATAGCAATTATTCAGCTACCAGCATACATATAAGCTAAAGAAAGAGCCAAATCACTGGGGCTTTTTAAATCGATGCATATTTCGTTTCGCGCAGGCAATGCAGCCGAAGTCGCCATCATCAGGGGACGTGAGACATGGACGTTTCGCGGCCTACTGCGAACGTATCGCAGTATAATTTGCAGCAAACATATGGATCATGCAGAAGAAAATCACTGTATGCAACCTGTGTTCTTATGGATCAGTCTAATAGAGTGAAAGGCAGCATCATTACCCCTGAGTACAGTCACTGCTACACACTGACCAAGTCAAGCCTGAGCTTGCTGAGAAATTGAGTGTTTTGCTTTATACTGGAGGCACAGAGTGCTCTTCATGTTGAAAGTCCAAATGATTTAATCCTGTGATTGAAAGGTTTTTATGGGTTTTTTTTCAATCCAAGCAGTTTCTGCTTTGCCCTCTCCTATTCCCTGATATACTATAGTTAATCCATGTTTGTTAAAACCAGAGTAGACTGACTGTATGTGTTTCGCTGTAGGATTTTTACAAAACATCCACCACAGGATTCACAATTGCTCATATCTGCAGTTATTTCATGCCGTACCCTGGTATTTCTATTCTACCATATCACATTAATCTCTTAAAATGTAAATTATTTTAATATGAATTAAAGTCTGATTATAAAATCAGAGAATGTTGGCAACACCAAACCTGTTTTGCTGAAGGCACGTACATGAGGTGTTTGTGGCTCAGTGGTGGAAATTGCTTTTCAGTGTGAAGGGCATTTTCACCATCTGTTGTGGCAATGGAGACCAAAATCGAAAACATATCATCACATCTCTTGAAACATGTTTTCAGAAAATACAAAGAAAACAATGAGACGACATGCAAAAATAAATTACTGCCCCTTTAGCCATGCTAGCAGCCTGGCTCGAGGGATGGCAATGTCAATGTCACTTTGGTCTTGGACCGAAATACCTCAACAACTACTGAATGGATTGCTTTGGAATTTGGTACAGACCTTCAAGGTCCCCACATAATACATCACTTTGTCTGTGGTTATTCCCTGACTTTTCCTCTAGCACCACCACAAGTTTTCTTATTTTTGAGTGTGCTTCAGCAACTATTGGGTGGTTTACCAAGAAATTCATTACACACTGTAATGTCCCTCTCAGGAGGATTTCTAATAACTTTGGTGATCCTCTGACTTTTTGTCTAGCACCGTCATCAGGTAAACATTTTTAATTCTCCTATGCTTTGGTTAAGGAAATTCCTGCAAAACAAATGACATCCCCATCAGCCTCAGCTATACTTCATGTTTAGGGCTAATTAGAAAATATCAGCATGCTAACACACTGAACTACGATGGTGAACATGATCAATTGTTGACTTTTAAGATAAGAGAGCTTTATTGTCAATATCATAGTATGAGCAGTACATGCATAGATATCGAAATTGCAGTTTCCTCATGTCCCAGCAGTGCAAAATAGATAAATAGAGGGACAGAGAGGGGCAGCTGCGTCTGCACGCACAGCCCCCATTTTACTCAAGCGAAAGAGTAGAGGCCGCTGTTCATGTCCCTTGTAAAACCAAAAGTCAACATTAACTTATGTAAATAACTTAACTTATTCAAGTAATGTACTTGTTTGAAGCCAAACCATAATCTTTTCCTAAACTTAACAAAGTAGTTTGGTGGCTAGTCATACCCAAACTGCGACACTTATAAAACATTAACCACGTGATTATTACTGTTACCATGATGACGAAGGTCCGCTACACCTATATATGTTGTTTTGGGAGTCATTGACAAAAAACTTATTCTGTTTAGGTTGGAGGACTTTATATCACTACTGGGAGTTACCAAAGTCCTCCACACAGGGACTTTTAATAGGAGAAAATATGCAAAATACTTACATCTATAATCCATATAGTTTTATTTTTGACCGGGACCAGCACAGACACACACAAAAAACACATTCTCTTGAGTTTTTCTGTACTGTACACTGCACTTTAATGAGAGCATTCAGTAAATGACAGGACTGAAGTTAGCTAATGTTTGCAATAGTCACTTAGATTCCCCTTCTTGTGAAACATCTGACAACTGACAGTGTCTCAGACTTACAGTGCTGTAAGTCTGAGCAGAAACTCAGAGGTGTTTCCTGCATGTTAACCCAGCATGAATCACTTCTTTTGGTTGAATTTTATCAGGTCATTTATTCAGGGCCATATCCCATTTCAGGAGCTTTGCTGACAGTTTCCTGTCAGGCCATACAAACAGAGCTTTCTAAAGGGTATCTGCACATCATTAGTATACTTTCATATTTTTCCACAAAGATCATCTGTCACATGGAAATATCATACATTATAAGAGGACATTAATTTACCTTTAAAGTTAATAAGTTAGATTTTTTAATTGAGAACATTTGCAAAATTAATCATTAAAGCTGTAATCACAGTGATATATATGGAATGTCTTACTTTGTATTCTGCTTATTCTTCCCCTGTGTCTGTCCACACGCTGCAGGGAACTGCTGTGTTTATCTTAATCTGGTTTGCTCGCTATAACAATATGCCGAGCAGGTGTTAGATCATTTTAGCCTCCTTAACTCCTTCCGGCTCCTTGTGATTGCAGTAAGATCGGCTGGAAACTACTGGGACACGGTGACTGAGGACTGACCTTGTCCAGGACAATCTTTCAAAGTTATTGAGCCGGCATGGTGATGACAGTTGAGAAATGCTGGGCTACACCACTGAGGATATATCATTGGCTAAAATTGTCTTCATATTGACCTCCTTGAAAAGAATGAACTAATTCTCGCGGTGGCCAGGACAGAGAACTGAGAACTGGGTGGGGGGATACGAGAGCACCCAGAAACACCCGTTTGTGTGTGTGTGTGTGTGTGTGTGCTGTGCTATTGTCCGTGTAATATTTAGATATTTTTGAGTCACCCTATAAACATATGAACATAGTTTAACCTCAATACTTAACTCATTTCAGTTTTTCATCAAGCCTTTTATCTACACCAGAAAGAAATGTTGTATTAAAGCCAAACAACAGGCGAGTAGTTTCTGTTATTACTATTATTGTACTGTGGTATTAGAGTATTGAACCTATTAAAACAGGAATTGTTACATTGCCTCTCAACCAAAGACCTGAGGTGTTCTTTCTCCCTTGCCTTATTGATGATTGCAGAGTTTGCACAAGGACATACGGCCTGTCATCAGTTGGCAGTGCGCTGGCCTTTGAAGCTCATTGTTTTTAGCAATGAGATGATTTCCCTTTTTGAAAGCTGTAGTGTCAACAGCATGACATGTATTTGCGAGTGGGTGAAGTCAGAAGGAAGAAAACTGCCCTGTGTCTTGGCAAGTTTGCGCTCCATCATAAGCCTAAACAAAAATAACTGTAGCACCATCAAGATTCTTTACAGTAATGATGTGTCTAATTAATCTGATTGATAAAGTGCAGTTTGTGAAGGTACTGCAAGAATACCTGTATTCACACCATCACCTTTTAACAAGTCAACATAGTTTTTACAGCAGAGAAAAGTAATCAAGAGTAAGACAGAGAGGACACCTGGATTCTTTTTGCCACATCTGAAGTAGCTAAATCAAGAAATGAGAGGATCCTTTGTGATGTGGGACGCAACGAGTCACACTGAGGGGGAGACAGGCTTTGATGCTATATAAGGAACTACATAAGAAATGAATAAGCTCTCTCTTTCTCTGCTGACAGCAGAAAATGAACAAATAAACTACATGCACATACAATGTACACAGAAAGTTATTTTCACTGTGCTGTAATCGTTTTGTTGGCTCTGTATTCCCCACACTGGATCTGAATTGAAACAATGACTATGATGTGTATACTGTATTGTACAACTTAAAATGTAAAATAGTGCCACGAACAGAGACAAATCAAGCCTTTGTAGCCAGTTTCACTTATCAGGTTTGCTATCATTTTGTTAAATATCAGTTTATTCAAAATTAATATCAACCTGATGTTGATGTATTTGTTTTTTAATTCTTTTCAAACTTTTATGGAATAAAACATAAACGTAATACATTCGGCTGACATATAAAGCATGGCAGCTACACAAGTAACAATGTGTAGTGGATAAAGCAGTGGAAGTTGTTATAACTGGTTCAGTCTGTTGTATTTTGATGACACTAATTATAGCCTATGTTCACGAGAAAGTGAGGGCAGAAAATAAACACAAATAATGTGTTTTGCTTTTCCAACTCATTTCTTCAGGATTATTTGGATGCTTTATTAGTATGTTACTGTGATTGTGGAAGAGATATGTTCAACACAAAGAGATCCACCAAATGCAGAACAATATTGTTTGTGTTCTCCACTCAGTCTGCCTGCTGCCCAAAGTGCTCTGCAAAAGAAAAGGGACAAAGGGAGGGTTTTCTTGCTGTTGTGCTTAACATTAAATATTCTATTATTTTGATCTCTAATTTAGTATTTTTGAGGCCAGTTTTCCTTTTTCTCGTGCCCTGTGGGTTTGCTCCACTGCCCTGGTGATGGGTGTTGGGGAAGACTTTATGTCCTGACTATCTGCAGTACAGCTGGGATGTTGTTTATCCACATTGCTCCGCACTACTGATCTTTATAAAAAAGAACTTGAAGACATTGGACAGAGGCACAGTGGCCAGAGATTAAAGCTATTCCTTCCAGGGAGAATAAAGAAGATTCTGATTTTACTTATTTAAACTGGAAAATGCAAATAAACAAACTTAAGGTTGAATGCAAAGGGCTTTGCCAAAATGGTTTCTATAAAAGAACCGAACAAAACATTTTAAACAAAATATTTGATGGGTCCTTTTTATATCTAGGATTATTTTTCCCTTACAGAAGTTGTGCAGTTTATAGCTCAGGGTACTTCATAATGAAGATAAGTGGGTTTATTGCAGGATTTGTGCAAATACGCAGTATGGGAATGTCTTTTTTCAGCGAACATTGAGTTTACTTCTCAAGTGACACTACGTCTCCCATTACCCTGTAATTAAGAGATATTATGCACAAAGAAGGTTCTCACTTGTTACTTTCTGTAGCACTTTCTGTAACAGGATGTTAAACACTGTTGACTAGTGTTTGTCTAATGGGTGATAATGCTGTTTTTCAAGGAACAGCCTTATGCTAGTAATCAGATTACTATTACTGACAAAGGGGGGAAAAAAACTCATTTTCATACTCATTAAACCAGGCAGTGACCCCTCGTGCCCAGAAGCAGAGAGAGATAGACTTTTTAATTCCTTGATATGTGATCACTAAAGTAGCATCAATTTAGTTTGGCTCTGCACTTGTCCATGGGTTGTGTCTAAATGTCTAACTACTGCTACTTTTCGAAACAGTTGATTGTTTTACGAGGTGTGTAACAAAAGGAAGAAATTAAATTAATACATTACTGAGGATCTGAGAAATCTGAGAAAGAATCAAATTTCTCTCAAACACAGGCTGCCCAGTTAATTGCAAGATGAGTCAATGAATACAGTAGGCTACACCCAGACAGTGCTGAGTGTAGGTGATGACCTCATCTTTTCCTGTATGCACAATAATTGTTTTTGCTTTAAATTCAGGACTGTGAATATGTTCAGCTGATTGTGTCGATGCTGAGCCTAAAGCCTGTTCTGCTGAGGTCGTAATGCAAAATCCACCATAATCCACAAGTCAAATTAGGATGCACCAAAGAGACCTCTTACCAGGATCTGTTTGTGATAAGACAGAATTTGAAAAGAAAATACTGAGCAAAGCTCTGATTCCTAATCTAAAGATAAAGCTGTGTTGCTATTGTTGAACACATTTTGTGACATCTATCCAAAATAAATAATAGGCTTATGTATTTATTTTACTTCGTTGAGAAAATAAAAAATAAAAATGTAGGTTTCCAGTGTTTTTCGATCCTAAACCAGATTCACTTAGATGACAAGGGAAAACTCCTGAACACATAAGTTAGATGGAAACCTTTGGAGGCTCAATACACAGGGAGGGTCCTGCTACACTCCTGGCCTGACTCGAGGTCATGGCCCTGTGGTATGTTGGTGTTGCCACAGATAGTGTAAGAAATACAATTAAGGTTATTTATTGTAACGTTAGTTCTCTGAGAACAGTTGGAGCATTTCACCCTGCTGCTCGCTGACTTGTTGGAAAGGTTAGATTGTAGTGCAATGAAACCCATTAGAGAATAGTAATGAGTAAACCTGCTGCCTTTACTATAGAATAGAATTACTGTTGTACTATTGTACTGGAGTTACTGTTACTATTTTACTCTAGCTTAACATTTTGATTTTAAAATTATATATATATATATATATATGAAATTACATTCTGAAAAACTGTAGATTTTTGTATTTTACAGTAACATTTCTTTAAATGACATGCTTTCTTAATTTCTGTTTCACTGTGACACTTTTCATGTGCATGGTTGTCTATCAGTCAACATAGATGAGGCTGGCCCTGATTGCACATTGCAAAAGACAAAAAATCTTTTGCAATTAGTCTTTTTGCCTGACTTGAAGAGCAGCATTTCATGTCAGCGTATGGGGTGGCAAATTAACACTAGCCACCAGGCAAATCAAATGCTGCTGAATCTTTGGCAGTGACAGGAAAGCCTGTCAACTCTGCCAGACACACTGGCAGGAATCCAGCCAGCATTTCCACATTATTTTTACATTTTGAAGGGAATTCGGAAGGTGGAATATTATTTTTCCATGCCAATGGCAGCATATAATGAAGTATATTTAAGTATAAGAGTGTAACAGTATAAGAATGATGAGCCATCCAGATTCACAGCAAGTTAGCTAACAATAAGGGGGCCTCTGGTCAGGACCTTGAAAATACAGTAATGAAAAAGAACAATGAAACAGTGGTTAAATGATGTAATATTTGTGTCACATTCAAACTTGTATTGCTATGCACATTGAATTATTGCACTATTGAACTTCTAGTTAAGTCAGGAACTGTGGTAATGACTTACATCGGATTTCCTTTAACACAAACCAAGCCAGCTTTCCATTATTGACACAAAGCTGCGCGGCCATGACACCTCCATGTAGCTTTCCACTCACAAATCTGATCCTCAATCTATACAACGACCAAAGAACAGCAAGGCATTGACACTGCGTGTTAACAACATCAAAGAACTAGCCTACAGATTAAACTTATTCCCACTCTAAAAGCAAGCAGGGCAAAAGAATTGTATTAAACCCTGTGCAGATATAAGTCATCCCATCATTAGACATTTTAAGGCCAGAATACAGTACACAATAGTCTAATGTCCATTCTTTCTTATATCCTTGAGTTCAAGGTTTCCCCATATATAAAGTACAACCCTGGATTCTTGGTTAGATTTCTGCTCCACAGGGTGACACAACTTGAAAGACTCCACTGTGGTCATGGGATACTGCATACAGCTGCATAACCATGAGCATGACCTGTAGTGCAAGAAGGAGAGAACTTGAGATGATTTCCTTTTCCAAACCTATATAGACCACTGGAAGTGTTGCCTTACACACTTCTCAACACATCTTGTGCCTCCATATGTACTGTCTTGTATCTCCTTTCTTGGCCCTTTTCAACAAGTTCTAACGTTTACGGAACCTCCAGTTTATCTGAATAAGTATTTTCAAAGTTAAGGTTACAAAAGTGTTTCATCAAAAACAGTAAAAGCAAAAAAACAAACATGTGCAAGCTTTTTTAATCAGTTTAATACCAAAGGAGAGGTTGCTCCAACGTTTATGAGCACAGATGGCAAATGCACAATCCCCTTTGAGTTATAACCTTGTCCTCAGGACAACCAGACCCTGGTGAGTGGACCTAAGAGATTGCATATATTTATAGGACAGAATTTCAGATATGCATGCAGGAGCTTCGCCATGTAGGTCCTTGCATCTTAACTAATCCCTGCATTTATTTTTCATCACCAACCATAAGCTCAACGCCCGAATGGCACATTGGATTTTAGCATTGTATGTTAAGTGAAAGAAACAGGACTGAACAAGCAACTTGATGCTCAAGCAAACATTCATTAAAACAGCCAAATAAACAGCTATACTTTTTAATTAGAATGTTGGTGAATGTAAAAGGTTTTCTGGCAACAGTGTTGATTTAATGCCAGTTACTAACCATTGTTTTATGCTTCTGTCAGGTAGCCAAATGTTTAACAAATAATTAAGGCATTATTGGCAGTAAACAATAAATTATCAGCATGTTAGGGAGGTTCTGGATCCTTCTCAGCTACCATTCTTTCTCTCCTTTTTTTGCTCTCTCCAAATAAATGGTATCAGCAGTCCCGTTTGTTGCTTTGACAGCTACTCTAATTGCCTAAGGGCAGCAGATTCCCTGGTAGAGGGATGGGGAAATCTGAAGGGGTAGTATGACTTCCTTTTTTTTTTTCTCCACGGCTTACTCATAGAATTTTGGGGAACTTAATCACAAGATGTACTGTGGGTTTTACATAATTCAAGGGTTTAAAATCTGTTTTACTATTCATGGCGATGTTGTCATGGAGCCCACAGTCCCATGGCTCTTGATAAAATCTTAGACGTGGAGAAATTTAAATATACAGAAAGGATTAGCTGACATCTTTCTGACAAGTGAAATACAGCTACCATATGGAGTCACTAACTGCAGCATCCAATGATCTCTCAGATTGAATTTCCATAACAATTTAAAATAACTAGTTGTGAAGATTGGTTGATTATTGTGTTCAATCCTCAGTGACAGCCAGGCAGGTTATTTAGTCAGTTCGTTTAGATTTTAAAGATCACCTTTCACTGACAAACTCAAAACGTGACAATTCTCTTGAATGTTACTTCTTACGTCCATTTATTCACTTCAGTTTGATCTTGTTATATATTAAATACAGTGAAAACACAATATTGAATTACTTTTATGAACAGTAATTGCATGGAAGGAGAGTTAAAATATTCTTACTTTAAGAAAGAATAGCTTCCTTTTAGTGGAAAGTTACTGCAAAGAATAATATTATCCCACTTAAATGCTACGTAAAATACATTTTTAAGTATAATTCATTCAACTAGTCTACTTAGAAAACCGCTTTCTGGTTGTGTGAACCATTCTGCTGCTGCTATATTAAACTCAACAGGAAGTAATTCACAAGGTTAGACCTGGAGTTTTACAATTCTTTAGTTAGTTAGTTAATTTAGTCCAGATTCACACACAAATGTAAAAACATGTTCAATGATTATTCTTTTGGTTGTTGTTGGTTGTTGCACAAATAACATTATCTCCCAGCGCTATAGGCTTCAATCAGTGTGTTTACATGCACTCTCTCGTAAAAGTTTTAATGAGTCTAAAAGAGCTTTTAAATCCCAGGTCCCACGAGGTGTCAGATTGTTCTGTGTTGCAAGCGGGGCATGATCAGGACAAGTTAAATCTGATTTGCTGCTGTGATCAGTGAAGCAGAAGGGTGTGTTCAATTAAATATTTTACTTCGACTTGCAGCACCGAAATGTAGTCCCAGGGCTGTAGGCCGTCATCCACCACATTCCTCTGCAAAAGAAGATCTAATAATGAGAAGAAAGAAGTTTTCTTATTGTCGTTATGCTTCATATGACAGCTCACTGTACAAGTTTTACTTCTTGTTTTAACACAGAAGTGAGTTATTTAGCCTGACTTCAGACTGCAAGATTTTTGGAATGACTAAAGGCCATGAACATGGAGAGAATAACATCCCAAGGCTGGGCAACATGATATCTATACTTATGTCATATGTTTCCAGCTTATCCAACAACAACAAAAAAGCTGCAAAATATGTCTTTATTTCAATTCACTTTTATCAAACAAGTCAGCCGTTACCATTTTTTGGGAATATGATGCACGCTAGCAAATGCAAAACCCTCCACACTGCCAGTAATCACGATACGACTTCAATACCATTTAGACTAACACTTTGTCATGCAAATACGTTGCCAGATGGCTTAAGATCTTTTAACGTTTGAGTCGTACATGATAGCAATATTAAAACCCATAGAACGGTGTCTGAATGAATGACCATTCAAAAGGTGTCTCTGTGTTTTGGAAGAGGACATGCAGTACTTATTTAGTAATCCCTGCATGTTCTACACACATTATGTTTGTAATCAGATGTTACAGAGACAATGCTAATGTAGTTCCAAAGCACTTGCACTTGCATCTGCAAATGAAGCTGTTTGAATTCCAGTAGCTACTTAAATTAACTATGGTTTTGTTGAATAAAATACTTTTCTTTAGGAAAGAAAAAGTGGCGGCCATTCTGTGATCTCACTAAACAAAGTGCCAGCTGTGCTGAGCAAAAAGCAGTGTTGAGGTTGATGAAGAGAAGAGAAAGCTAAATAGTAACTCCAAGTCATACAAGAGCCAGTTCTTACTTAAAAGCATTTACTTTTTACTATCACTTGTCCTGTGAAATATGATGTGTGAGAATTGAGTTCAAATCCCTTTATATTGCTTAAATGGGTGGAAAAGTGTAATGTCAACCTACAGTTTGTATGACAAAAGACATGTTGAATTTCCCTTGAAACCAATATTACAGGCAATAGTGTGAAAGGGATGTGTGAAAAACTACAGTTGTGATTACATCCCTACAACCAACACACACTATTACTAGAGACCTGACAGTCTCAATAGGAAGGAAGCCAATAAAACAACAACAACAACAACCTGGGGGAAAATATGCTGCAAAGCCAAATCGGCTCAAAGCACCCCTAATGCTGAGCCATAATTTCCCCCGCTATAACAATCAGAAGCATGAAGCATCATAATGCGCATTCCAAACAACAATCAATAATTCTTATAATAATTCAAATGCTAACCAAAGAGTCCACATAGGTGGATAGTAGTAGCATCGGAGCAGAAATTAGCAGCCATCAGCCTTGTAGCTTAATGTTAGCATATTGCTAAGCAAACAGAGTCTGAACAGAACCAAGACATGGGCACATACATGTTTGCATGTTATCACTTTTTTTTTTTGTAGAATTAACCAGAAAAGAGGACAAAAAGTATACTGTTACATTAAACTGGCGGACACTATTTAAATACAGATCATTCTTTGGACACCAGTGGGCGCAACAAGCATTACACACAACGCTTGCCAACGTGCTCCTCTGTAGGGTGAGTTACATTAAAAAGTGAGAACTCACCTGTCTGAACGTCATTCGAGGAGTCTCGTACACCTGAATTCCTCCACAAACGGTGTGTCTGCTCGTTCATTCTCAAAGCATAATATAACCAGTCCACTCATCCTTTCTGTCCCACTGCTCTCTGCAGAGCGTACAAAGTTTTGCGTTGAACGAGGCACACCAGGGATTATCACGTACAGCATCAGAAAGGCTTCGGAAAGTAGAGGTTGCTCGTTGGACGCAGAAGTCAACGCTGGAGCTGGGGGACCCACTGTGAGCATTTTGGTGGAAAAGTGGATGCAAAGTTTTTGTAACTATGCCGAGGTACAATAATGCTAACGTAACCCATTTCCATTATTCAGATTTTGTAATGCATTGTAATGCATGCGGTCTGGAATATAGCAAAGGACAATCCTCCTGATAAAATGTAGGCCTACCTAACGACTTTGTTACAGTAACGAGAGTAATTGTAATTTGTCACTTTCACTACATCCGTTCCAACCACAGCTCTCAAATGATCACTTCTTTTCCGCAAAGTAATGGACACTTCATGCAGCTTACACCTTCCACAATATGACCTAAGCATACAACAGATTGGTCCATGGGGGGGGTCGAGCACTTGGTGACAGCACCTCCTGTAGGATTTTATGCTACTGGAAAATGCTCATTAGGGCACATTCAACTTGAAATCCAACTTAAATCTGTTGACATTGTTTTACAGACAAAATAAATAGTTTACAGCTAACATGTGGTAATACATATTACTGATAATATTTTATTATCAGATTCAAAAAGAGACAGAAGTGTTTACTTTGTTCCACAAACCATAATACAAAAAGAAATCATACATTTTCCTAATATAAAAGGCTTTCTCACACTGCTTCCTGTATTATATTGCTTTCTGTAGTCGTTCACCCAGTGAACTGTCATCGTGAGAAAGCTTCTGTAGTTAGCAGCCCACATGTCAGCACAGATAAATTCTCAACAGGGTATAGTGAGCAGAAGTTGAGACTTCTGACACCAACTGTTGTAATTATCATCGTTGAATCGTACACATATTTGTGTTTTATACATCTGTCAACTCAGAAACAGAAACAGAGCATTACATTTTGAGATTGTTTAGCACAAAGGTGACACTACATATTCCCTTAAACATTTTTTGTACTTCTGTTAGACAGGACTTAACATAAATTTCTGACTGAAATTTAAAAAAAAAAAAACAGTATAGGCAGGTTGCAAAAAGAGAGTTATTTCAGACATTGCTCTGCCTTCCAAACTTTCATGTAGGATTTTGTTAACATCAGTTTCATGGAGCATGTAGTCTTATTCCAAGGCCTTCAATCGCATATTTTCTGTATTTTAAGATAGGCAGCCTTATGTCCATGATGCATGTTGCCAGTGGTCTCAACAGACTGCCCACAATTCCAACTACATACTGTAGCACCTTCACCACAGTGGTGAGCTTATCCTGCACTGACATGTGGTGTAATGGAGACTTCAGTTTTTATTTTTATTTTTTACATATTCTCTATGGAGAGATATGTCTGTTCTAATCAAATTTTATTTATAAAGCTCCTTTCACATGAAGATCATCTGATGTGGGAAATATATTTGTAATATTTTTGCAAAAATCAATCAAAGAGGAAAATTCCACCTGAATAAAGTAAAATATGCTCCCATTGTTCATATGAGATGTCCCGGTGTCATATGAGAGAGTAATGACTATAATATATTGAGAACAGATCGAGGGATTGTGGTGGAATACAGCATTTGAATAGCTTAGCTTTAATATGCTATTTAGGGGAGAGAAAAAGAACAGATTTGGGGGGATTGTCAGATTTTATTGTTCAGATTAGATTTAACGGGAGCCGATAGAAATAAAAATTATACTATTAAATAAATTCCACTATACAGCTGTGAGTTCTTGGCATGAGCATCCTCTAATACTGCGAAGATCGCTGCTCTAAACAGAAGAATTCATTTTATTTCTGATTGTTGATATTTAACAACTCTGTTCACTAAACACAACATTCTACCTTAATTGAATTGCTTTTAAGAGAATGACGAATTCTCACAAGTAGAGAACTAAAGTTTAGAGACATATCTGGATTTTATGTAAAAGAAACAATGTTGAATTCATTTTTTAATGCTGTAATTAAGTGACTATCTCACCAACAAAAAACTGAAATATAATTTTACCTTGTCAGCATTTCTGGGTGCATTATTCAGTTGTGATTCAAGTATGCCAACGCTTGAACATATGGTTAATTTGAAAGATACACGTATATATGGTTATGTTTCAACGTTAAATAGCATATATTTTGATTTTAAATAGTAAAATAATAGAACCAACTAGAAAATAGCCTCTATGGAAAAAGGGAACACAGCATCCAGTAGTGAGAGTGAGCCTGCATGTTACCCCTTCATCACCCTGTAAATCCAGTGTTTTCTTACTTTGTTGCTGGGTGGCATTGTCACAACCTCCAACAAACCCAACTATAATATATGATACAGTGTTCTTTCGGGTCCCACCCCGCGCCACAGGTGTTCTAAGAAAGTATGCCAAAAGTATGTTTGGCACAGCCCAGATGTATTTAATTACAATCTGCACCGCACCACAGGATTCACAAAAATCTAAATCTTAAAAGAACTGACCTTGAATGCTTCTTTTTTGTCACTTTTTTCACCCATGTATATGGCTTTGAATGAGTCTGTTCATTAGCATTTAATACTGCAACCAATGTTGCCCCTTGAGTCTCTTAAGGTGGTGCAGTACACAGACTCATTATTTGCTCTTTGTCAACTGAGACTTCATTTAAAAACCTAATTACAGATTTTAATTAGAATCCTTGGATTATAGTTTTATATTATCAATTTAATAATCACATCCACTTATAACCCTCTGTGTTAACTTATCGTCAGAGAAGCAACATTTTAAAGATGATACATTAAAGAAAAAATGATTAATTGTGTGGTTTGAATTATTATTGTATATAATTTTACAAATAATATATTTTTCTCTGTGTTGGAGTTGCAGTTACTAACCCATAGAATATGTAATGTGTGCAGTTCATGGTGGGCAAAAACAATAGGAATCTGTGTGTTTTGGATGAATTCAAGTAGACTAGAAACACAATGTCACTGGTTCTAATGTTTAATTAAGAGGTTGCAGGGAGAACTTGTCAAAACAAATTTCACTGCAACAACGCTGTCGCATTGTCACAAGCATCTATATTTAGTAAATAACATTTATGAGTCAGCCAGAATGACCCATTGTAATCTTTCTCTGAATGTATGCAGAGGCATATTTGTCACCATAAATAAGTAATAAGTATCAGCGAGGTCAGCATGCTCTTTGCCACAGGTATTCTTTCCTTAGCACCAACAGAATACTGACTGATCAATGCATGGGTTTAATGAAGGGAACAAACTTATCTGAGTTCAGTTGTGCGACTCATAGGGAAGGTAGTGGTAGTTTACCAAAAGTCACACCGAGCAGCATTGTGTCCACTGCTAACATGAGAGTAGTGTCCTGTGAGACAGTCAGTGGTTGGGTGTAACCACTAATTTCCCCTATCGTGCCACAAGTGTGTCGGCCTCTAATGTGATGAAACCAGCCGAGTGCAGAACACTGTATCACGCTGGCAGCATGCCAGAGATAACACTGTGGGGCCAGCTGAGACGCTTACCCCTGTTGCAGAATCTCTTAAGAAAAGTCAAACACACGCTGCATTTCTGCACAGAGACAGCCAGCTATGCTGATAACAGCTGAGAGTTTAACTCTGCTGAATATTTCAAAGCAAAATTAGAGAATCAAGCAGCTGAGGATGTGGACGCCTGGGGTGCCAGGGCAGGGCCTGCCTGGAGTCTGTCGAGGGTTAGGTAGCTTTGCCGTGAGGGCTACAGATGATCAAGCTAGGCCTGAATTGTTGCTTTGTGCCAAAATAGATCCCACTGATGAGGTGTTCCTGACCCTTTGTCTAAGGTGTCTTTCAGAGACAGAAAAGTGTAAACATAACAGGAAGGGAAATATAGACATTATGTGTTTAAGTATTCTACGTTGTTCGTGTGCACTGAGAGACAATTTCATCTTGGAAATAATTCACCTAGAAACTAAACCACTTCCTCACATTTTTTGTCTCCATAGAGCAGATTTAACATTTGAAAGTGTCTAACTAGACTGGAAGTTTCACAAAGAAAGTAAGTGATAGTGTAGCCTCATGAAAATAGTTAATTTGTGGGTTCTTTTGTATATTTTAGTGGGATATACAAGGTTGAAACCAGATTGAATCAAATTGACTGACCTAATATACCATGTATACACAACAGACACAGTTCAGTTTCAATAAAGCCATAAGCCTGGATGCAGGTGCTGGATCCACCTATCACAGATCCAGCATGGTTTTCCTGGTCAAACTGCCTGTTTAGCCTTTAAAACAACTCATTTCCTGTACATTTTATACACCCTGTAGGCTTATGTACATAATGCTTTGTAATCTAAACACACCATCCTTAATCATGAATATTTAAATCAATTTCAGTTTTACTTTAAATATCATCCTGCTTCCCAGTGTGACAGCAGTGCCACACCAAAAAGGAAAGATTTATTGCTCATAAATATGCACTCATACATCACAAATCAATATATTTTCAGATATAATTAATTTAAAGACAAGCTAGACATCCATTAGCATCATTATTGAATTTTACCAGCATGCATCACCTGCTATGATATTGTTTTATGAATGTAAACAGAACACTGCTTGTTGTTGTGGATAGCTTGCAGTACACAAAAATGTCTGATTATACCAATTAGATGTAGAGACGTTGATAGATTTGAACACATGGAGAGGGAAACATTGCACTGCAGAGCATCAGGTCATTTAACGCACATCCATTGACCCCCATGGCACACATACTGGATGCATCATACAGACAGAGGACGTAGTCGAGGTACAGGATGTGCCAGACCAGGAATGGAATACGAAAACAACAAGACTGCTTTTCTGGAGAGTAGATGTGCTTCAGTGCTAATAAATGTGACAATAGTGTATCCCAACAAGCTGGCGTGTGCCAACCCACTATTATGCATGTCAGGATGCTATTGGTATGCAGGCTATTACCCCATTCTAACAGTCTTCTCAGTGGTCCTTTTGTGTGGAAAAAGATATCCGCACATGCAGCACTGTCACTGTCCTGTGAAGGCCATGTGTCTCCAACTTGTCATTAGCTAAGATAATAGCCCTGTTTTCAGCTTTGTGACTATATTTCAGATTTCTTATGTAAATAGCTTATGTAGTATAAGAAGATGGAGAGTTTTCTCAAGTGTATCTGAAAAATAAAAAAATCCCCAAATTTGGAGATACAGTGGGTATGGAAATTATTCAGACCCCTTTACATTTTTCACTCTTTGTTTTACTGCAGCCATTTGCTAAAATCAAAAAAGTTCATTTTATTTCTCATTAATGTCACTCAGCACCCCATTTTGACAGAAAAAAACAGAAATGTAGAATTTTTTGCAAAATTATTAAAAAAGAAAAACTGAAATATCACATGGTCATAAGTATTCAGACCCTTTGCTGTGACACTCATATTTAACTCACATGCTGTCCATTTCTTCTGATCCTCCTTGAGATGGTTCT